>JACEGR010009159.1:0-29261 GCA_014170235.1 Listronotus bonariensis
GTTACAAACTGTAAAGTTCATTTTCTTAATGTCTTTGTTTTATATTATTTACTTAATCAAAAACTGACTTGACAGGATTTTCCCAACTTCATTTATACACAAAATATCTTTGCCCCTTAAAATAAAAAATGTTTTATTGGATATAATTTTTATTGTTACTAATTTTTTTAATAAAACATATATTATAAGAAATTTTGACTCTCTATTTAATTCTACAATAAACATGTATAGCTCACTGAGCTCCAACACGCTGGAACCCGCTTTAGAAAAAAACCTAATTTTTTTAGCTCATTTATAACTACAAGCGCTACTAATGATTGTAGTAAAGTTTATTTTTTGTAGTACCGATAATTACGCAGCTAACCTAATTAATGTTGTTCTAAGCCAGAAAAAGAAATAAAACTGCTTTAAAAACTTTTGGAATACACTTTATATTGATTGTAGTTTATTGTAGCGACGAAAAAAATCTTACTCCCATATAAGTCAAAAAATATTTAAAAATAACATACCTATGGAAAGACAAAAAATTGTTCAAAACTTTTTTAGGTCATTTATAACTACAAACGCTACTAATGATTGTGGTAAAGTTTATTTTTTGTAGTACCAATAATTACGCAGCTAACCTAATTAATGTTGTTCTAAGCCAGAAAAGAAATAACACTGCGTTAAAAAGTTTGGAATACACTCAAAATTGATTGTAGTTTATTGTAGCGACAAAAAAAATCTTATTCCCATATAAGTAAAAAATATTTAAAAATAACATAGCTATGGGAAGACAAAAAAATTGTTCAAATCTTTTATTTAACTCATTTATAACTACAAACGCTACTAATGATTGTAGTAAAGTTTATTTTTGTAGTACCAATAATTACGCAGCTAACCTAATTAATGTTGTTCTAAGCCAGAAAGAAATAAAACTGCGTTAAAAAGTTTGGAATACACTCAAAATTGATTGTAGTTTATTGTAGCGACAAAAAAAAATCTTATTCCCATATAAGTCAAAAAATATTTAAAGATAACATAGCTATGGGAAGACAAAAAAATTGTTCAAAACTTTTTTAGCTCATTTATAACTACAAACGCTACTAATGATTGTAGCAAAGTTTATTTTTTGTAGTGCTCATAATTACGCAGCTAACCTAATTAATGTTGTTCTAAGCCAGAAAAAGGAATAAAACTGCGTTAAAAATTTTGGAGTACACTCAAAATTGATTGTAATTTATTGTAGCAACGAAAAAAATCTTAATCCCATATAAGTCAAAAAATATTTAAAAATAACATGGCTACGGGAAAACAAAAAATTGTTCAAAACTTTTTTAGCTCATTTATAACTACAAACGCTACTAATGATTGTAGTAAAGTTTATTTTTTTGTAGTATCAATAATTACGCAGCTAACCTAATTAATTTTGTTCTAAGCCAGAAAAGAAATAGGGGAAAGGCGGGCAACTTCGGCATGTTAAGCTTTAAGTTTTATTTGGAAGCTTACCAAACGGAACAGTACAGTTCATATCTAATGAAGATATATAGAGGACAGTTCTAAATTGATTTTCTCAGAAAAAAAGTTGATGTTGGTTTTTGGAAAAATTTATTAATAAAAACTTTTAAATGGTAAAATGCCGAACTTGCCCAATAGTAGCGGGTAAGTTCGGCGTGTAAACTTAATTTCTGCAAATGTCACAAATAAACGCCCCTACATCTACATAATCAGTGCACTGCTCATGGGCCCATTGAAAACATTTGTAGCATTGTATCCAATCTTCCTGTGTTTCTCCATACACACCATTGCAATAAAGGCATAAGGTTTCATTGTCGCTTTTTTCATCTAGAACACATTTCTTTACTTTTCCTTTCTGTTTTCGAGATTTTGATGTAGAAGGCTCATCACTTAATTTTCTTTTGACAACTTCTTTCTTTAATTTCTGGTCTTGGTTTACTTTTTTTGTCTCTAGCTCATTTTTGTAAGGTGTGCTAGTGAGGACTTCCGATTTCTCCTGCTTTCGGACTTTTAATTGTGTTTTTTTAGCTTTGGGCTTTGGTAACGGAGAAATGTCGGCTAATTTAACAGTAGTTGTCAATGAAGTTGATGGAATTGGCGATATTCTAGGATCTTGCAGACTTAAATTGATTGTAGAATCATCATTCTCCACAAATTCCTCCCTCGCGTTGACAGTTTTAGGGGAACACATGGACTCTGGAACTGGTTTTGGATAATCGAGCACAGATGATGTAGAGGGTAACGGTAGAACAACATCAGCTTCATTGTTACCTGTATGAATATCATAATCTGCAGTAACTGGATAAGATAAAACAGCCGATGCTCCAATAAAATCATTTTCATCGAACACATCTGGATTAAATGGATTTATGCCAGCCCTTTCAAAAGATCTTAAAATATTTTTAGATGTAAATGAGCTAATAAAAGCATCTTTTATGATTGGTCCAAGTACATATTCCGTTATTCGTTCCCCAGGGTGATTTGTCATGTACTTGTCCATTTCATTAGCCAGGTAGGTTTTGAATGGACCAAAAACTCCGAGGTCCAGGGGTTGAAGTTTATTGCTTGTATGTGGTGGAAAAGAAATCATAATTATTCCATTTTGTCGACATAAATTTATGGCTTCCAATGATTTATGGCTTCCATGGCCGTCAAGTAAAAGGAGCACTGGACGCTCCTTTGTTGGTCGTACGCAGTTTATAAAATGTTTAATATAATGCACAAATAAATTTGCATCACTCCAACCTGACGGATTTGCAAATGCTACAGTGCCAGGAAAGGAACCCATAAGCAACTGAGGACTCATTCGAGTTCTTGGATAAATTATCATTGGTGGAATGAACGTTCCCCCGCGCTGATAGTGCCTAATAGCGTTATATTTTTTCCCCTTTCAGCTGACGTGATCCTTCCAAGTTGTTTTACTCCCTTTTCAGCAACAATTTTCCTAGGCTTCTGTACGTTTGAAAAACCTGTTTCATCCATATTAAACATTCTGTCTGGAGAAAACTGATGCTTTTGTTTGACTTCTTTTAATAGAGCGAAGAATCTGTCAACCTTGGCTTTTGTAAATCCAGATACCCTTGCCATGCTTGTAGCCTCTGGTGTTCTTAATGACAGTTGTGATTTCTTCATAAAAGCATGCAGCCAATCTTTCCCAGCCATCTTTTTGGAAGCATTAAAAGGGTGTGATAAGCTATTTACGGTAGCATATTGGAACGCTAATCGTCTAATGTCAACTGGAGACATGCCATAAAACATCTTTTGTAAAGTGATAATATGCTCTTTCAGCTCTGCTTCCATTTGCTGACTAAAAACCGGCTTAAAACGACCTTTGGAATGAATATCCGGAAATTCCTTGGCTTGCCAATACTGCAAGGTAGTCCTAGGTATTCCGTACTTTTTGCAACAGCAGAAAGGTTTTTATGATTACCATTTTTATATTCCAGTACGGCTTGCTTGAGGACTTCTTCCTTATACTTATCTGTCCTTTTTCTCTTATATTTATTCACCATGTTCTTTCTAAATTAAAAAAAAAACATTTTAAGCACGGCAATTTGCAGGGCAAGTTCGTCAGTCATGTCGAACTTGCCCGCAATGCACATCGGAGGAAAATATTTCTACATATTTTTTGTCTGGACTATAGTGATCATTTAGATCGGTGAAACACCTGATCTAACCTTGAAGAATGCCACAAAATTCCCAGATTTTGTTTAAAGCTCGATTAAAATAATAAAAACGTCAATATGTTACAGCCATTACTTACATGAGTTCTCAAAGAAATACAAATTATTATTTAAATTCAAAATTCTTTTAATGAAACGGTTAATCTCACTAGCGTATTCTAAATGATAAGTATACTAACTAGTAAGTAAGCGCTCAACACAGTAGTGCGGAAACTTTAGATATTAAATGGATTGACGAAGTTGCCCGCTATGCCGAACTTGCCCGTCTTTCCCCTACAACTGCTTTAAAAACTTTTGTAATACACTTCATATTAATTGTAGTTTACTGTAGCGACGAAAAAAAATCTTAATCCCATATAAGTCAAAAAATATTTAAAAATAACATAGCTATGGGAAGACAAAAAAATTGTTCAAAACTTTTTTAGCTCATTTATAACTACAAACGCTACTAATGATTGTAGTAAAGTTTATTTTTTGTAGTACCAATAATTACGCAGCTAACCTAATAAATGTTGTTCTAAGCCAGAAAAGAAATAAAACTGCGTTAAAAATTTTGGAATACACTCAAAATTGATTGTAGTTTATTGTAGCGACGAAAAAAATCTTAATCCCATATAAGTCAAAAAATATTTAAAAATAACATAGCTATGGGAAGACAAAAAATTGTTCAAAACTTTTTTAGCTCATTTATAACTACAAACGCTACTAATGATTGTAGTAAAGTTTATTTTTTTGTAGTACCAATAATTACGCAGCTAACCTAATTAATGTTGTTCTAAGCCAGAAAAGAAATAAAACTGCGTTAAAAATTTTGGAATACACTCAAAATTGATTGTAGTTTATTGTAGCGACGAAAAAAAAATCTTAATCCCATATAAGTCAAAAAATATTTAAAAATAACATAGCTATGGGAAGACAAAAAATTGTTCAAAACTTTTTTAGCTCATTTATAACTACAAACGCTACTAATGATTGTAGTAAAGTTTATTTTTTGTAGTACCAATAATTACGCAGCTAACCTAATTAATGTTGTTCTAAGCCAGAAAAAGAAATAAAACTGCGTTAAAAATTTTGGAATACACTCAAAATTGATTGTAGTTTATTGTAGCGACGAAAAAAAAATCTTAATCCCATATAAGTCAAAAAATATTTAAAAATAACATAGCTATGGGAAGACAAAAAATTGTTCAAAACTTTTTTAGCTCATTTATAACTACAAACGCTACTAATGATTGTAGTAAAGTTTATTTTTTGTAGTACCAATAATTACGCAGCTAACCTAATTAATATTGTTCTAAGCCGGAAAAGAAATAAAACTGCTGAAGTAGGAAACCATGAAAACTTAATAGTTAGCAAATTAGTGGACTGTATTTTTATATTTTAAATTAATTAATTAATGATAATGATCGGACGGTAGCACACAAGTGTTTACCTTGGTAGATTGGTCTGTTTCGGATTCAATTCATCTGGAACGGAGGGTACCCTCGTAGTAACTCCAATAATAAATGGCACTATCCACAAAACTACATCAATTTCAAGTTTATTTGCAACAATAACGAAAGGTTTTTTTTTGGTACCTTTGGATCGGACGCACGACGTGGTCGAGTCTCGATTTTCTGCAGTACTACCGGCGGGAGGAATTCTAACCACCTGTGTGCCTTATCAATTCGCAAAATACACTATACCGGTAGGATTAAATAAATGGAAAAATTCATATAACATTAGTTTGTCATAAAATAAATAAAAATTACAATTAACATATAACATTCCCAAAAATAATAAATTTAGTGATTCTCAAACATTCACCCCGCCAAAACGAATGTTTTTAAAGTAGGGTAAAAAAAAATAAAATAAAAATAAGATAGTAGGTAATAAAATAAATAAAAAATAGAACAATTAAATTTAGTTGCCTGGTAAAGGGCAAATTTTAACTCACCGGCCGCTGCATAACACCGTGAGCCGTTTTTAACGTAACAACGCGAACGATACCATCTTGACCGGGATGTAATTTTAAAATTCTAGCTATTTCCCAATGAAGGGGAGGCTTTTGTTCGTGTTTAATAAGTACAAGAGCGCCTTCAGCAATTGGAACTGTGGGCTCTGTCCATTTATGTCTCTCTTGAAGAGAGTGAATATACTCGTGGGACCATCTTTTCCAGAAATCATTCTGGATTCGCTGGATTAATTCGCCAACGACTTAATCGATTAATTTTTACAGAATTTAAGTCAGGATCGGGAATTGAACTATTTAATGGCTCAAAACTAAAAATGACCAGGAGTAAGGGGTTGTAAGTCATTGGGGTCCGAACTCAAAGAACATAAGGGGCGTGAATTTAACACGGCTTCTATTTGTGTTAACAGAGTAAGAAATTCCTCATAAGTTAAAATTTGAGTTCCTAACACTCTATACAAGTGGCTTTTAAAAGATTTGAACCCCAGCCTCGGCAAGACCGTTAAAATGTGGACTACCTGGAGCATTAAATTTCCATGAAATTAATAGCTTTTCAGCGGCGACAGCGAGCTAAATCAACAAGCTGGATTATATGCACTCCTTAAAGTTGGTACCTTGAGTCGGCCACCGACTCGCAATAAACCTTCTAAATCAATAAATGGAGCCAGCCTTCTAAAAGGTTTTGGCAATAAACTATTTTGTTTGATTTTAATAAAAGGTCAGAAAACACATTTTTCTGTACATGTTTTATAATCAGTTTAAGTGCATGAGTTAACTCATCAAGAGTAAAAGCATCATGTCTTTTAACCTTTAATTTAAGGTTAGAAATAAATCGAAAAATGTAGGCAACAATACGTTGAATTTTTAATAACGAAGAAAATCGATTTAATAAATTTAAAATAAAATTGTCTGAAGAAACTATGACATTTAAAGCTACGTGTCTTTCTTCTTTAGATATTTCTTCATCGTGAGAATTTAGAACAGATTGCGTAGGCCAAAGATCCTTGGAATGAAGTAAAAATTCCGGACCTGACCACCACATAGTGTTATTTAACAACTGATGTGGAGTTTGACCACGACTAGCGCAATCAGCGGGATTGAGCGCTGAAGGAACATAATGCCAAGAAGCAGTAGGCAAAATGTCTTGTATGTGACTTACTCTGTTGGCTATAAATGTTTTCCATCGATGTGGAGACGATGATAACCAAGCAAGAGATACCATGGAATCTGACCAACAGTAAACTGCGTCAAAATTAATCAGATTAGTATAACTTTTTCTAACAAAAGTTACCAAATCTGCCAAGAGAACGGCTGCCAAGAGTTCCAAACGTGCAATTGATATAGTCTTTAACGGCGAGACTCGACATTTAGCACATACAAGATAAGTTTTGATATTATTTGAAGTATCAATGATTCTAAAATAAATAGCACTAGCATACCCAATTTGCGACGCATCACAAAAACCATGTAGCTCAATATGAAAGAGAGAACTAGAGTTTAAATAACGAGGTATATTTATATCAGCAAGTTTGGGCATTTCATCTTTAAATTTAGTCCAAATGTCCAAAATGGAATCTGAGGGAGATTCATCCCAATCAATCTTTGATTCCCACAATAGTTGCAAAAGGCGTTTTGCAAGCAAAATGCAGGGCGAAATAAAACCTAACGGATCAAAGATTCTACTTATTTCGGATAGAATGGTACGTTTAGTACAGGGACGTTCTATGGGAAAGTATGAATAAGAAAAACGTCTAAACTGGGGTTCCACCTCAAACCTAATACTTTAAGAAAAGACGGTTCATCTTTATCAAAATGACAAGATTCTTGAACATCATTAGAAGGAATTCGAGATAAAAGGTCTGGATGGTTACTTGCCCATTTGCCCAGTTCAAAACCTCCCTTTTTAGGAGTTCAATAAGTTCTACTTGCAACGACAAGGCAGCTTCGAGGTCTTGACTTCCAAGTAAGCCGTCATCAACAAAAATTGTTGACGTAATGCCTGAGCTGCCTGAGGAAAAGAATCCTTTTCCTGAGTAGCAAGCTCCTGCAAGGTTCGCAAGGCTAAGTATGGTGAGGAAGCAACTCCATAAGTAACCGTACGAAGAAAATACTCCTGAAGGGGTTCAGAAACATCGAAACGCCATAAAATGCGCTGATAAGTCCAATATTCAGGTTGAACATTGATTTGACGATACATTTGTTTTATATCACAAATGAAAACGAAAGCAAAAAATCGAAAGGTTAAAAGTAAAGCTGAAATATCTTGTTGAAGTTTTGGACCAACAAGAAGAGTGTCATTTAGGGATACGCCCTGTATATCACGAAGACTAGCATCAAAAACAACCCTAATTTTGGAGTCGACAGTGTGCTCTTTAAAAACAGCATGATGGGCTATATAATATGCTGACGAATTAAAATAATCATTAGCTGGAACTAGAGACATATGACCAGAGTCAAGATAGTCTCTCATGAAATCTATATATTTCTTATGTAAATTTGAGTTTTTGTAAAACGATTTTCAAGCATGCAGAAACGACGGTAAGCTTGTGAATAAGTATCAACAAATTTGGGCTTAAAATGACGAAATGGTAAAGGTACCGAAAAACGTCCTGACATGTCTCTAGACGTTAAAGTCCTGAAAATGTCCTCACATTTCTCCTCCTCAGGAGATATAGGTAGCGGTTTATTAATTTCCTCAATTTCCCAGAATTTCCGCAATAGCAAGTCAATATTTCCGTCCAAAGAAACGTGACAATTTAAAGGTGTATTAGAAACTTCCAAACCATTTGAACAATTAGTTTTTCCCTGTAGAATATAACCGAAAACTGTTTCCAAAGCTACCGGTTGATTAGACCTTCCAAAATTACGTCCTGATTTTAAAATTAAAGGTACTAGCTCTGCACCAATGAGCATATCTATAGGACCGGGAATGTTAAACCGGGTGTCAGCAAGCTTTAGCTGACGTATATGTTCCATGTCAGAAACATTAATATGAACTTTAGGTTGGTTTGAACATACGTTAGGAAGTACAATGGCTTCCAAGGAAAAAACTGGATTAAACTGGTTACATGGTTTTATAAAGCATTGAACCATACCACTGTTGGTTGAAGTTGTCATGCCATTTAGACCTTCAACTGGGATATAAAACCTTTTACGACTAAGGCCTAGACGTTTTACACACTTTTCGGATATAAAATTGGCCATTGAACCGGTATCTAGAAGAATACGAATTTTCTGGAAATTTCCCCAATTATCCCTAACATCAACTTCGCAAGTAGATAGTAGAACAGTGGTTTGAGGAACTGATAAAGTATTGGTAATACAGTGAGTATTTGTAAGTGGAAACTGACCCTGATTATTGTCTACAGGTGCCATTGCTGCTGTAGAAGCAGGCATACGCTCATGAAAAGTTTCAGTTTCAGAAAGAGAAAGATTAGGTGGTAAAATTTTATTAAAATGTAAAGTAGTGTGGTGTGGAAACCTACAAACACGACATCTATGGGGTGAACCACAATTTTTGAGTGCATGAGGAGATACTAAACAATTGACGCATAATTTGTGTTGTTTAGCAAAGGAAAATCTATCTTGTGGCGATTTAGCCAAAAAAGAAGAACATTTAAATAAAGGATGTGCTGAAGAACATAAAATGCACTTTGGATCATTACCAGATCCGCCTGGACTAGTATGAAAGGAAGAAGGTATTCTTTTTCCAAAAGATTCTCGATTTGAGTGTGGAGTATTTACAGGCCGTGTAGGCTTTTGTCTGTCATTAACTGACGAATGAGTATACTGAACAGACTCTAAGGCTATACATTGTGTTTCTAAAAATGTGGTTAGCTGTCTATATGTAGGTATCTCCTGACCAAGGCTATTTTTAAGCTCAAAGTCAGTTCTAGTTTTAGAATCAAGTTTATTAATTAATAAATTAAACAAAAGAAAATCCCAGTGATTAACGGGATAATTAAGAGCTCTTAAAGCTGCAACGTTTTCCGAAAAAATATTTAAAAGTTGTCGTAACTCCCTAGAAGTGGCCTTTTGAATAGAAGGGGCACAAAAAATCTCATTGTAATACTGAGTTGCCAAAATACGTTTATTTTGATATCGTTTTTCCAACGTTTCATAAGCGATAGTATAATTTGCTTCTGTAAGAGGAATACCCTTAATTAAAGCCAGCGGTTCCTTATCTAAAGAAGTAAGTAAGTATTGGAATTTTTCCACGTTAGACAAATCATGGTTATCATGAATAAGATTTTTAAATAAATCATGAAAACTAGACCAATTTCTAAAATTGCCATCAAAGGTTGGTAAATTAAGCTTAGGAAGCTTTGCAACAAGTTTTGGTCCTTGACCAGTATTAGGATTTATAGAAGTGTTAGCTAACTGAGAAGCGGAATCAGCCACTAGCACATCATGTTTAATAGCTTTTACCCCATAGAACGTTTGATCTGCGGCAATCCGTAATTTGTCATACTCGGTAAAATCTTCATCGTTAATTAACGAGATAATTACGTTATGAGCGGCTTGAAACTCATCATAGATAGCATCAATTTTATCTGTCCGAGCTAAAAATGCGGCTTTTAAAGATTCATCCGTAGAAGCGGCTTTTCCAGCTTCATAGGTTTCCGTTAAACGTTTGTAAGCCGTTGTACGTTTTAATTTAGCTTTAGTTATTTTATCTGACATTGCAAACCATATGCTATAAATAAATATTCAAAAAAAAATGTTTACAAAAACAGTTATTTCAGAATAAATTTTTATTTTTAATAAAGCGTATAAATATCTACGCATATATTAAGGCGTAGGTACTTAGGGCGTATAAATAAATAAGTAGATAAGCTAAGCGTAAAAAATCAAAGATTTGAGTACTGCAATAATAAAAAGTGTAGTTTGAGAATCGTTTAAGGTTAACTGTGACCTTTAAAGTTAAAAATTTGGATTTTATGCCGTTTTTTACTGACAAACCAATGCAATAAAATAAAATTATCAAATAAGTTTAAGAATTAACAAATATGTCCTTATCCGGCAAAGAAGGATCAAAAAATGAAGTAGAAACTATGAAAACTTAATAGTTAGCAAATTAGTGGACTGTATTTTTATATTTAAATTAATTAATTAATGATAATGATCGGACGGTAGCACACAAGTGTTTACCTTGGTAGATTGGTCTGTTTCGGATTCAATTCATCTGGAACGGAGGGTACCCTCGTAGTAAATCCAATAATAAATGGCACTATCCACAAAACTACATCAATTTCAAGTTTATTTGCAACAATAACGAAAGGTTTTTTTGGTACCTTTGGATCGGACGCACGACGTGGTCGAGTCTCGATTTTCTGCAGTACTACCGGCGGGAGGAATTCTAACCACCTGTGTGCCTTATCAATTCGCAAAATACACTATACCGGTAGGATTAAATAAATGGAAAATTCATATAACATTAGTTTGTCATAAAAATAAATAAAAATTACAATTAACATATAACATTCCCAAAAATAATAAATTTAGTGATTCTCAAACACCTGCTTTAAAAACTTTTGGAATACACTTATTATTGATTGTAGTTTACTGTACCGACGAAAAAAATCTCTTAAAGCAGTTTTATTTCTGTTTTTGGCTTAGAACAACATTAATTAGGTTAGCTGCGTAATTATTGGTACTACAAAAAATAAACTTTACTACAATCATTAGTAGCGTTTGTAGTTATAAATGAGCTAAAAAATTAGTTTTTTTTTTAAAGCGGGTTCCAGCGTGATGGAGCTACCACACTGTACGTCAATTATTGTTGGTTTTTAGGATATCAGCATTATGCTGAGATACTCATTAATGATTAAAAGTCAATAAATTTAGGCAAAAGCTATTACTATAGTATTTGCTTTTCTTTACTTCAGGCTATTGTCTATGTTTTATCATTTATTTATTTAAGTAAGGGCCCTGGCTAAACGACCGCCGACGGTTTGGTCAATTATAGGAAGCGGCTTAATCTATTTACGAATATAAAAATCACCGAAAATCTAAATTAATTCGTTATTACAGTCGGTTTTTATTTATTTTATCGGTAGATGCCGCCGTTCGGCGGTTTTGCTTATAAAAACTATTAAAAAATGCCAAATAGTTAAAGTTAACTTAACCTTAAAAATTATTTATTTTTCTATGCCTTAAGCGTTTAGCTTTCTGGTGGTTTTATTGTTTAATATTGTAGTTTAGTTTATAGCACCCTTCGGAAAAACAAATTGGAGTAGTTTAGCTTATAGCGGGATGAAGACAGGCAAATAAACCACTATTGTGTTTATTCCAACGTTTCGTGGCTGGATTTTCCCTTTATCAAGAACTCATAATTAAAAAAGAGAGTCACGTAGGAAAGGCGAAATAATATTAGGACGTCAGCCATTAGGTAAAACCTAAAATTCTTAAAAAGCGGAAAATTATTTGTCTCAATATTAAATAATTAACAATAAAAAATAAATATAAGAAAAAATGTATTAAAAATTATCCAAAAGAAAATATAAAAAGAAAAATAAAGTTAGTTAAGTAGCCGAAATTAGAACTCGAAACCTGTGGCTTACGAGTCAACACTCATAACCCTGTAGCTATTGGCCCACATCAATGATTGATGCTGAATATTAATAATATGATTAAAGAAATAAGAAATGTTTATGAGTTTATTTAGTTTGTCACTTTTTTCTCTTCCTGAGAATTTTAAAGTTTGTTCCCTCCTCAATACATGCGTCCTTTAATTGGTTATCCTTTAGTTTAAGTTCTATGAAATGATAAGTTTTTATTTGCCGCTAAAATCCTACTGGCTTTTTTTCGGAGAGATGTAGGTACACTTTAAAAAAAAAACTTATGAGGAGCTTCGACAAAATCTTTGTAGGTGTTAAACGTTTCCCATAGTTTTATTTTGGTTTTTTGGTTAATAAAAAAATAACATTAAACAATAAACGAATAATTATCATGGGTGGGTAAACTTAAACTATTTTTTGGCGGTTTTTATTAATTTTTATAAGCAAAACTGCCGGACGGCAGCATTTACCGATAAAATAAGTAAAAACAGCCGGTAATAACAAATTAATTTAGATTCTTGGCGGTTCTCATATACGTATAGATAAAATCGCCGGAGGGCGGTTTTCTTCTAACAATTGAGCAAAACCGCCGGCGGTCGTTAGCCAGTGCCTTAATTAAAAGCATTTGCCTAATTTTATTCACCTGACCCATTATATTACCACGTAATTAATAAATTTCCATTGTTAGAACTACACATAGGTATATCAGCATAAAAACAAAAATACGTCAATAATAGGGGGTTTTAGGTTAAGTAATAAAATATGTATCTAAAATAAACTAAATAGCTGACTTACCTTTTGTTAGTTCTTATAATGAAAGGTAATTAATTACATGTTATATTATTTCTCACTCTGACAGTGACAGAACTATTTAAAAGTAATTAGAAACAAAATATTATTTTCTTGTTTTTGTTTCCTTTTAATCGTTAATGAGTATATAGCATAATATTGATATCTCAAAAACCAGCAATAATTGACGTATAGTGTGTCATAAATTTTCGTTGTTTAAATTTCAACAAAGTCAAAATTTGGTAAAATATACAGGATGTTTCAAAAAAAAACAACTTGACAATAACAATAATATTTTTGAGACATCTAGTATATTACCTGATACTATCAATAAAAAGAATGTAGCCAAATAATATTTTTTATTTTAAGTTTAATTTTGTATCTTATACAGGGGCGAAGTTATTTAGAGTATAAATAGAGTTGAGGCACCCTATACAGCGTTATTTTTAAGTTGGTATTTTCCTTTAAACACTGTATAAAATGCAAAAACCAAGGCAATTATTTAAATTAAATTATGTCCGGAAATGCTTTCCTTCCGAGATATGGGGTGTTAAAGTTTTAGAAAAAAATGCCTTTTTTATCATATCTATTTTTTAAAACAAAAACCAATCATGGTAGGAAAGAATAGCAAAAGACCAAATTTACCCCAAACTAAATGAGTATTTACAAAATATTATTGATTCGAAAAAAAGCAATGGGCGTACTATTTTTTTCTTCAAAAATATTAAATACAAATCTTGTTTAAACGCCTCTTGTGAAAAAAAAACTTATTTCAGAAGTGTATCAAATTTTGTGCAAATATCTGGAGTGATAAAAAAGGCATTTTTTTTTAAACTTAAACACCCTGCACCTTGGAACGACAGCATTTTCCGACACAATTTTAATTGAAAGATATTTTTAGTTTCTTTCTTTTTTACAGTGTTAAAAGAAAATACCAACTTTAAAGCATAGGCGTAACTAGCCACTGAACCTGTAGGGGGTTTAGAGGGGACTTGGCAACATCCGGGAAGGGGCCTGGACGCCGCTAAAACGTTATATGTACACATATACCATATAGGTACATTTTTTTTCTAAGAAGGGAGGCTACCCAGGCACCCCCAGCCCCCCTTAGTAGTTAGGCGAATGCTTTTATCTAATCCTGTATATGGAACATAGACTAAGCCGATTGTGCTTCATCATTTTATTAATTACTTGCCGACCCGGTGGCCACTTCGTTCGGCGTTAATTATATTTCTCTCTAAACTTTAATCATAATAAAATAATGCCTATAGGACTCCTGAATAGTGTAGCTTTTTAATTGTAAAATAATTATTATGATCGGTTTAGTATTTCCGAAGAATAGCCCCTACAAAGAAACAAAAAAACAAAGTTACAAACTTTACCTCTTTATATTATTAGTATAGATTTACATTGATTGTGTGGCGGTAGAGGGCTCTTTACCTACATTAACACTTGTTTTTATGTCATAATTTTCGAGTTTTGAAAGCTACTCCATTCTTTAGTAAGTTATCTAAAAGACCGATGAAGACGTTTAAAGAAAGTTGTCTTTATTTAGCTTAATAAATTTAATCATTTAGGCTTTACTTATTCTTAAAAATTAAGTTGTATATTAATTTTTTCCATTTACCTACCTCCAATTACCCATGCAAATAGGTATCAAAGTATTTAGAAATTGTCATGGCCGTATTCCCTAATCTGTGATATAGTATATTTCCTAACTAGTGTTGAATGTGTCGCTTTTCCGCATTCGACTGAAGTTGATCCTCCGCTACGCGTGGTTCGGACAAGCAGTCAAGTACGGAAAAGGCACTTTGCGGCACGTGCTAGGAACGCTATTTTTCCTACTAGGAAAAACATGAAAACAAAATTTTATTATTATTTTTTTATTTTAACACAATACTACCTAATACGCTACTTGTACTATTGTTGTTGGTAAATGTATAATAATCCTTCATTGCAACTCGCCAATATGTGGTTCAAAATTTTTGCACTTTTCGCAATTTAGTTTGAAAAGTGTCACTTTTCCGCAAAAGTGCGAAAAATAATTATCTTTCCCCACTAGTGCGAAACCGTCACTAGTGCGGAAAAGTACACTATGCCTCACTTCTTTTCCGCACGAGTGCGGAAAAGTACAAAAATTTTAAACCAAGTATTAGTGTGTCGCAATGCAGGATTTTCATGTTCTTTATATTGTATGGTAGGATATTAGGAAGCATTGTGTTAAAATAAAAAACATTTATACAATTTTAATTTTTATGTTTTCCTTACGCTCGTAGAAAAAATAGCGTTCCTAACTAGTGCTGAAAGTGCCACTTTTCCGCACGCGACTCCAGTTGACCGAACGACGCGTAGCGGAGTCCGGTCAAGCAAATACTATATCGGGCTGATGACCTGCCTAACGTCCTGTTAAAAGATTCTCTGTATTTGCCATGCCTAGTTAGCATTTATCAGTTAAATAAACAGTCTGATAATTTGTCAGTTTGATTTTGCTCTGTCAAAGATTTTGACTGTCAAATAAAGTGACTTTAAGTTTTTTATTTAAAAAAACTTTAGTTATTTGATATTTGTATGTTAATTTTTCTTTTTTGTGGAAGAGGTAGTTGGCATTTTATATGAAGTCAATATGTAGTAAATGTCAGCTTTAAAAAATGTTTTTCCTTTATCTCTCTGCTAACAATCATGACGTGCGTTTTTGGTGATGAATACGATGTATTATTTCAGGGAGATAAATCTGATAGTACGATATCCGAAAGGGAGGCGACCTTCACCCATCTGTTTACCGGATAAAAACTGTTTTATATAGGGTTGCCTAAAAATTAGGTCAAGGCCGTATTTAATTTTAAAAAAGCCTTAAAATGTTTGACACACCTTGTATCATGGCAACCTCTATATTTTTAAATACGTACGTATGCTAGTTATTAAAATATATATTTTTAAATAATACAATGTACCAAAAAATTTTTTTAAGTTTAAAATTAAAAAATTTACCACCGCTTTATTTATAAAATCGAAAAAACAAAATGTACTAATATATAAGTACTGTTATGTACAATAAAAATAAAAATTGAGGGTCGCTCAAAAATTTTAAAACTTACTTTTTTTAATTGGTTATAGCCTTGATCATATTTTTTAGGCAACCCCATGTTAATACCTTGTTTAATTACTATCCTTAATACAAAACAATTTTTATCCGGTAAACAGGTGGGTGAAGGTCGGTTCTTATTCGGATCTTAGACTATTGGCAAACAGATAACTATCAGACAGACAACTATCAGTGCCGAATTAAAAGTACGTGATGTCCTAAGCAGTCAAGTCCTGTGTTGCCTCCAAGCCATTAAATTTTTGACGATCAAGAATAAAAATTGTCCTCACTTTTTCTAAATAAGTAATTTTATTTGATTAAAATTGCCAAAAATATATAAAAAAGACAATTTCTTACCAAAAATTTTTGAAGAGTAGCCCCCTTTGTGGTGCCTCTTACAGCCCTAAGCAATTGCTTAAGCTTAGTTCATAAGCTTGCGAAATGCGATTTGCGAAACTTGTTCTGATTGGGCAAATTGTAACAACTTTCGAATGTGTCGTTACAAATGGACCAATTAAAACACGATTCGCAATTCGCAAATCGCATTTCGCAATCTTATGAAGTAAGCTTTAATTTGCTAATAGGTTAATCGGGAACTGTCAGGCATTTTCAAATATTGATCCGATGAGTTGGGGTAGGTGCAATCAACTTTTTTAAAGATTTACTGGAATTTTTATTATCTTCCGAACATGTATGTTCCACTTGGCCTTCATTCATCGGCTTCGTGTTAAAACAAAACATAACCTTTTTGCTTTGTTCTGGGTCATGCGGTTATTTTTAAAGATTTTACCAATATTTAAGCTGTACATGATTAATGTATATTAAATTATTGTTTTTGTACATTTTTCTCTTGAAATAATAAATAAATAAATTATTAAAACCTAAAAACAAAACAGCTGATTTTGACACTTCTGCTTAACCCCACTAACCCTGCCTTTCACCTGGGCCAACATTAATTTATAAACACGGGTAGAAATTGGCAGATCCTTTTTTGAACGGGTGTTATGGATCGGGTTAACCTAAGATCAATATTTGAAAATGCCTTATAAAATTGGTGAAAACGGCCGTCAGTTTAATATAAAATAAATTATCATTATTTAAATATTAATAGTATTCTTTCAAGAAATGATTAGTTTTACTTCCCTCAGTTCCTTTAAATGCAAGTGATCATGATCATTTGATCACGTTACAAAAGCCATTTGAAATAGTAATAAACATTCAGAGTAAAGTTTTAAAAGAATGTTATCAGTTTCACTTCATTCACTTTGTTCACTAATCATGTCTCGAAAGAATAACATTATTAAAATTGGTCTATGCTTCATAAACGAGTTTAAGCTAAAAATTAAAAAAAAACTAGCAATTGAAAGTTAAACTTTAAGAGGTTGTCACTTAAAATAATATTTTAAAAGAAAAATGATATAATGCTGAAGCATTATTTTAAAATCACCACCTAAAGAGACGTGGTTTTTGAAACACCCTGTATTAGCACACTTTATAAAGGTTTTTTTTCCAATTATCATGGCTGTTAGGTTTTAAATAAAAAGAAATATACACATTGTATTGACACTCTATTTTTTTATAACATAAATATTTGTTATTTAAACAGTTTTGTATATATTATGTAGGCAGATATTTTTCCGGAATAGTATTGTACAAAAATATTTTTGTACTTATGTGTTTATGTTATCTCAATTTTATTTACCTAAAAAATATTTGTATGTATTCCAAAATACATTTCAAAAAATCTCGATCATAAAAAAACTGGTAAAAATATAAAAGGCGAACAGGTGTAATAATTGGACAAATTCCAGGAAAACATACCTTACATGCAGGATGTCCGAAAGGTGAGGTCATAAATAATGGTGAAAGAGTAAGCCAAAATAATGTTGGTACTTTATATAAAAAAAAGTTTTGTAAATATTTTTAAAATTTAAAATTTGAAATGACATTTTAGGTTAGGATGGTATGTTGTTAATTTAGAATACTAAAAGTTGTATGTCTTTTTTAGTAATAATGAATTTGAGACAAAAAGAGAAATAGATGGGAAAAGAAGCAAACGGCCGCGGCTGAAACATATTAATTGCTAAGATAAAGTGTTTACAGTATGTTTATAAAAAATGTAAATATAATTTGGAATACACGGAAGCTTTTTACTGTTGCTTTTTAAGTTGCAAAATACACTGTACGCCTAATATGCTGTCAAATATAGTACTTGTTGCCTAACAAGGACCACGGCAAATGCATTTACCTAGACAAATAGCTTTTAAAATTATTTAAATTATGGTATTTGCCCAGGCAGAAGGCATTGCCTAGGCAGAAGCCATTTGCCCAAAATAACCATTTGCCTGTGACATGTATACCCACATTACCTTCATAATAAATGTTTGTTTAATGAAAATTAAAAGTACGTTAAGAAATAGGGATTTCGGGACAAAAATTGTATCAGTCTGACAGTCTGATTGCTCTAAAGTAGTTTTGTTATTATATAATCTAGTAGGGTACCATGCACTGCATATGCAGAAAGCAATACTGTAATTTTATTATACAGGGTAATTAAAAAATAGGAATTAATTTACAAAAATATACAGGGTTCGGTAAAAATTTCAGAGCTTATTCACGACCTAACTTCATGAAAACAAGTTTTTATAAACATAAGTGTGAAATTGCATAGTCTTTAAGATACAGGGTGCTCAACTTTTTTATATGTAATATTGTAAATATCTTGAATAATAAAACAAAAAAAAAAGGTTTTAAAAGGTTAAGACAATAATTCAATGGTGCTATTCCGTAAATAAATAAATAAATAATTCGTGAAAATTTTATAGTAAAATTAATTAAAGGCCAAATTTCTCGAGAACTGTTAGTCTTAGCGATTTAATTATATTAAAAACCTTTTTGTAGAAAATTAAATTTTTAACAACTTTGTAATATATCTTTTTGCGTAGGTCTTGTCATTTATAACAAAATAATAAAAACGAGAATTTTATGAATACATTAGGTTAAATGACCAGTACTAACTCGCCAATGTAAGTTACGACTTTGCCGCAATGGACACTGTTGTAGAGCATTCAATTCTCAAAAAATCTGACTTTCGACAAGGTGATACTATGAAATGCCGCTGAGCTATAGAAATTTAAAAATAAAAATTAAAGATCCCGTGTATTTTAAATGGAAAATCTTCACACGCTTTAAGCAAGTACTAAATACTTATATTACGGACTAAAACTTTCAAGGAATTTTTTCGAAGGTATTTTTGACAAAATTTTACGATGGGACCATAAAAAATTTGTCGCGAAAAAAACACCCTAGTGCCCTATTTAAAAATCAAACATTCGGGTGGTGAAACCGAAAGTCGTTAAAGCAAATTGTATATAAATACCTTTTTAAGTAGAGGGTTGCTTGAGCATAATTTTAAATTTTTAAAAATACGTCATGTGTCCGAAAAATATCCAACCTGCTTGTGTATCTTCTTGCCGAAGTATTTTAGCGACCTCTGTGGGACCGAATCATCAAAAATGAAACACAAACACACACACTTATTGACTAATTGTAAATTTTTAGAAAACTTTTAGCCGTATAATTGCAGCGTGTTTTTTTGCATTTTTTTCCGTTTGGCAGATTGTTATTGTTAAATAGCAGAAATATTCAGGGCCGTTCCTACGGTGACTTGCGCCGTGGTGCAAAAATTATGGACCGCCCCTACAAAAAATGAAAATTGAGGTTGAAAAATTTGGAAGAGCAAAAAGTCCCCACTTTAAAGTTTTAAAATTACACTGTTTTCGATTACACAAAACTTTATTTTTTCTAAATACCGCCTTTCACTATAAACATTTCCGCCCTTTAATTCGCAATTTTCCGCCTCCGCAGCGTTGCGCCCTGGTGCCTTGCACCACCCGGTAGGCACGGCTCTGGAAATATTGAACTTCATCGAACCATGGGGCCACACAAAAATGTTTGCCTGCCAAGGGATTGGAACTGTTAAAACTGGGAAAATATCTCCTAGTAGGTACCCAAGTAACATATTATTATATAAAATTCAGCTTTTACAAAATGAAAAAGGTTATGTTTTGATTAATTAACCTTTGGTACCTGGTACCTGCCAAAGCCACTATGAGTCAAACTTTATAGTCTTCCATAACTTATAACTACGTTAGGAGCATGCGCTGACAAACTTTTACAAAATGACGAAGGTCTGCCGCTCACGAGCTCTTACTCTATATTCCAAAATATTACTTCAAGGACTGTTTTGAAAAGTAAAAGCAACGCTGGGAGCATGTTGTGTAATCAAATAGGGTCTACTTTGAAGGTTGCAACTCGCCCGTTGTAACAACTGATGCCAGCCCGAGATACACAAGCAGGTCGGATACTTTTCGGACACACCTCGTATATTTTGTATAAAAATGTCAAAATCATATATGAAATTGACACTGATGACGTTCGAGGAAGCATTCATCTATAGTTAAGCAATTATTAAGCCCGCTTAAATCGTTTATATCGTGTTTCTAATCGGCTTCAGTGAAGTCAACCCTACTTATTTTTAGGCTTAACTTGAACGATTCAAGTCACTTTCAAGCGCGTTTAGAACGCTTTTTTAAGCCACTTTTAAAAGCCGCTTTAACTCAAGCTAGCTTTAAACATTTGATATAAACGTAGTGAAATATAAGGTGGATGCATTATAAATAAACCTTAGTAAAGGAGAAATGTTTGCTTTATGCCATGTTTAGATAGAACATAAACAAAACGGAGCACGGAAAGGTAACCATAACTAGCCTTTTGTTTATGTTATATTACATCAAGTTCTATTAAATTAATGTTGTTACACCGTATTTAATATGCAACTAAATAATGAACGAGTTTAACCAGCTAGGTTTAAAATAATAAAACATTTTAATTACTTTTATTTTAAATGTATTTTTTTTATTAAAAAAAAAGCCTTTTTTAGTGTTGGATATAATAACCTAACTAATTAACAATAAAACATATATCCAGTTACACTTATTCTTGCTTGGTATTTAAATAAAAAATATTGCCTAATTTATAAGTGTGTCTTTTGGGAAAGTATGGGAGGGGGAATGGTTAAGCCTACCCCGCCCCCCCTGGCTACGCCACTGCTAGGTCTAATACGAACCCTATTTTTGTTTTCTTGTAATTTTTATTACTCGTATTAATTTAATATTAAAATTAATATGTTTTTACTATTCTTGACGTAATAATTGAAGAGGTCAGTGGATGAAGGTGTTATGTCACTTTGTTTTAAGAAATTTGAATTTTAACATGTTTGGACGTAGATTTTTTTGGGTATTTTTTCATGGATTTTACATTAGAAGCAGACAAAAGATTTATATTTTTTTACAAAAATATCTTGATCTTTTGAGTTAAAATAGTCAAATATCAACTTATTGCAGTACAATAGGTATCAACAAAGACAATTGTAGTTTCACTATAGACACCCAGCACAATGCTAAATTTTTGGTCATCAGCTTAGACCCTCGCTTCGTGGAATTTAGGAAGCGGGTATCCATCGAGTACAACGTAAACAGTACGTATTTACCGCTTCATAAATTCAGCCAAGCCAGCATCCAAACTGATGACCAAAAATTTAGCATTGTTCTGGGAGTCTATAGTGAAACTACAATTGTCTTTGGTATCAGAAATTTACAAAATGTCACATAACATCTTCATCCACGTACGTCTTCAATTATTATTTTAAATGTTACGGATATCTTTTAAATTATTAAATTTCCTATAAAAATTTAACGAATTCTAAGATTGCTTTATATTATTTGTTTATCGTAAAAACACATGTTTACAAAAATACGTCACATACACGATACAGGGTATTACAGAATTTTGTTAAGAAAATTTAGGGGAAAATTCTACATTAGAAAAAAGAAAGAAGAAATCATATAAACATGAGTCCGAAAATTTTTTGTTCTCAAGATATAGGGCAAAACTTTTCATAAAACTGAAATATTTCTAAGAAAACTTGTTTTATTAAACCGGGGTACAGACGGTTATGCACAATATTCATATTTATACAGGGTGTCTCTAAAAGGTCTGTACAAAAAGCTATCACAAATTCCTTGGGCAAAAATATACCGCTCTAACGTAATTTATCTTAGTTCAAAAATTGACCGTTTGGAAGATACAGGGTGTTAAAGTGTTAATTTTATTTTGGTTATTTTTAAATATTTTCTTTAACATTAATAATTTTTTGACCAAATATGGTATTTTAGGGGTTGGTAATCGAAAGCTGTCAATATTTTTTCCATAAAATGGACAGGGAGCTACCCGCAGTCCTTTGCCTTTTTAAAATACTATATCATTTTGGTGCCTCAGTATAATAAGACTATAAAAAATTCTTTTCTTCCATAACTTTTGTCTTAAAATCGTATACTTGGTAAATATCGATACGAGCAACCGTTTATGAGATATTTCAGATTAAACGTTGCCACTTGGATTTTCCTAAAGCTCTATTAAAAATGGTACCACAAATTCCTTGGGCTAACCAGAACTAACCAAATACAACGATCTAATGCGAATTACCTTAGTCGAAAGGTTGATCGTTTGTAAGATTTACAGGGTGTCCAATTTTCCATTATCACCAACACCAAGTATCTCCCAAACGGTCAACCTTTGGACTAAGGTAAATTGCGTTAGATCGTTATATTTTGGCCCAAGGAATTTGTGTTAAATTTTGTACAGACCTTTTAGAGACACCCTGCATAAAAAGTCAGTGGCTAGCGCGTAAAATACATTGACTTTTATACAAATGTTAGTTTCGCATGATCGTCTGTATTCCGGTTAAAAATTGTTAGACTGGATATAAACCTTATTTAAATAAGTATTTATTGTTGTTGTTACATATTTTTCAGTAAAAAGTTTAAAAAATCTAATTTTTAAAATAAAAAGTATCGGCACAATCTCTTTTAGGGTTTAAAAATATGCAATTAAGTGTAATTTTTTTTCTTAAACTAAACAAGATACAAAAAAATACGAGACATAAAACCTGTATTTTTTATTTGTTTTATCCAAAGAAAGCAGAGAGACACAATTTACTCACATTTAGACAGTCAGTGGCGAATCGTTTTTTCCTTCACTTGGCGATTTTTTTACAAGCTTAACATATCTGTATCTTAGAATCGAGGAATTTGCGGACCCATGTTTATATGAAATTTGTTTTATATATTTTTAACAGTAGAATCTGTTCTTAAATTTGTTTAACAATATTCTGTAACACCCGGTATAGGGTAAAATTACTACTATACCTTAGTGTCTTTGGTACAGCTAAATAAAACTAGCGCAGATATTTTGTAGTTTTACGCTCAGTTTTTCCAGTTAGGAAAATGGAACCGTAAAGAATAAACAGGTGGTTTGTAAAATACTTTAAATATGTGTTACGTACTAAAACACCATATCGGTTATGATTAAAAATTGGTTTAAACAAAACTTGACCTGGTACATTATTTATACTATTAACATACCTTACTAAAAAAAAATTAAAAACTCAAATTTCACTTTTTTTAAGTTTTTCCATTTAGCCTATTGTGTTTGAAATTATTTACACTTTTTATGTATCTTGCCTTTTTATAATAAAATAGTCATTCATCTTTTAATTACCAAGAAACAGGTGGTTTCTAGAATAGTTTAATTTTGTGTTACATAGCAAATCACCATACTGTATTCCTGCTTTACTTTTTTCTTTAGCAAAATTTAACATAGTTATTAAAAATCAAGTTAACATACCTTAGCCAAAAATTTCAGAAAAAAAGCTATTTTAATAAATATAAAAGTTTTTTCATTCACCCTATTTTACTTGAATTTATTTTCACTTTTTTCTTTTAAAATAAAACAGTCGTGTTTTAAATCCCGGAAAAAACACCACAATTTTTAAATCGGCAAAGTTTTCACGCTCTTTGCCGCCAGTCCAGTTCCTGCCGCGTCCTTTGCAGCGTCGCGACGTGGGAATCACTGCGACGTCTAGCCGACGAGCGTCCGGACGCCCGTTAAAACGTCCCACAGAACCCCGCGTAAACGCAGGAATCGTGGGATACAGTCATACTTTGTCCCAGGAGCCCCTGCGGGACCTTTGCGTTGTTCCTGGATCGTAGGTGGATCGGGGTTAGTTGTTCCTGTACTCTATTATGGACTTGTAATAAAAGTACAATTAACCCCAGTGTAAAAAAATTAAAGGGAATTAGAAAAAAGTTACAAGAACAATATTAAAATGGAATATACTATACAGGTTTTCTAATTGCGGTAAAAAGTGTAAGGCCTTATTTCCAAGCTTAAGGGGCATCCATAAATTACGCAAGACATTTGGGGGATTGTTAAACATTTGTCAAAAAATTGGTTTTCTATTAATATCTTAAAAAGCTATTTCTCATCCGATTTTAATAAAATTTGGCAATGCTATCAACAACAGTAAAGGGATTTTTTATAGTATATGTGTCATCTGGGAATACAAATTTAAACAAAAACTGATTAAATTAACAGTAAGGTGCTTATGTAGCCCCAATTATTATTTTTTTTTAAATTTACAATTTCCCTATGCAAGATGTTTAGATACCTATAATTGAAAAAAATGCAGATAATGCAGATATTTTTGCGAATTTCATGATTTGACAATAAACTTTTTTAATTTCACGAAAAAAAAATAGGCAAAAAAATGCAAAAATCCACTTTTTGAAAATTTAAAAATAGAAACTTTTATTACCAAAGTGTTCTTCTTTAGGCCAATAGCATTTGGTAAAGTTTATGCCAGGGATGTTCAATATTTCGTCATACCTTGTTGTTCTCTCTTCATACCCTCTAAACTAAGAGTGACAAAAATTTACGTTACTGACGTAAGTCTGCGAAATCCGGCAGTCAAATGTCAGTACCTGTCGTGATCGGTTTTCGATATTTAAGGCATCTCAAAAATTCATATACACGACTCAAAAGAATTATCGCATGGGCTCGATTTCTTCCATAAGCTTCAATACAAAAATGCTTTGATTAAAATGACCATATCTCTTTTAATAATTAAGTTATCAAGACAATTAAAAAAATAAAATGTTAAGAAAACGTAAAGCTATAACTTTATATTAACCGTTGTTATTTACTGTTAGCAATACATCCTACAGGGTGGGTAAAAAGTTTGAAAAAATGAATAATTTATAATATAATGTACTGTTAAAAGGAAGAAATCTCATTTGTGAATAATT
This sequence comes from Listronotus bonariensis, assembly GCA_014170235.1. Taxonomy (NCBI): domain Eukaryota; kingdom Metazoa; phylum Arthropoda; class Insecta; order Coleoptera; family Curculionidae; genus Listronotus; species Listronotus bonariensis. Next base: position 25,269 of record JACEGR010009159.1, read on the forward strand.
TATACCCTTACCCATTTCTGATATTTTATAATCATAAATTTAACTACTTCCTTTCAACAGCACATCATACCGGGCGATTAAAAATTAATCAAACATATGCGATAATTCTTTTGAGTAGTGTATTTTTAATATTTTTTGTATAAGAGTTGAGTTAATGGGAAAATTGTATTTTGTGCCCATATTTTGAAGTAACCTACTAAACAGACCTATTTTTCGTTCCTTAAAGTAACTCTGTGACTAAACCACGTCACGGTCTAACCGCAAACATTGTAAACAAATGTTGAGCATAAACAATTTTAAACATTAAGTGTCGTTTTGTGATTTTAATATAATATCTACTATTACTGTTAAGTGTTTGCAGGGCCGGATTTAAGGGGGCAGGCGGGGCAACTGCCCCGGGGCATATGAAGCAATTTTAAATAAATGTTCTAACATTTAAATTAAAACCTCAAGAATTTTTGATTTGCTTTTAGTATATATTACAATACACGACCTGACCTAATCTCGATATTACGTCACGTAATGTGACGAAACATTCAACACTCCTTGCATAAACTTTATAGGGGGTGTTTCCTAATTCTGGTAAAAAAATTATGGGCCTGTTTATAAGCTATTAAAAAAATTCGGTCATATAAACATGGGTTTTCAAACTTTTCTTTCTCAAGATACAGTGTTAAATTTTTCAAAAAACCTAAAAATTTCTAAAACCCTTTTTTAGTATAATTTGTTAGACTAGATATTAACGTTATTTAATTAAGTATTTGTTATTGTTGTTACATTATTGCTAGCAAGAAATTATAACACTTAGTTTTTAAAGGAAAATTATGCCCTTATGTTCTTTATATGGTCCAGGATTATGCAGTTTAGCAGATTTTTTTCTAGAAAACTAACCAAGCTAATATGTAAAAATCTAAAAACAAAGAAGTTATATTTTTAGATGTTTTATACAGGAAAACTAAAAACTTGCAAAAGAACAAAACTCAGTGGCGTACATTTTTTCGTCAATAATATTAGCTAAGATGCGTATCACGCAGCTACTGATCTCACTATTTAAAATTAGTTTAGGCTAGCTTAACTTCCTACTTTAACAAATACCTCAACTAAATTTCATAAAAATCGGCTAAGGCATATTTAAGATATTATTAAAAACCCGATTTTTTTATAGTTTAACACCCTGTATCTTAGAAACAAAGCTTTTCCGGACCTACTTTTATTAAAAAAATTTTATATAAAATTGGTTTAGGAATACGACCTTAAATTTTCTTACCGCAATTAGGAAACGCCTTCTATCTTTGTTGCGGGTCTCATGCCCCAGTTTTTACATAAAATTATTTAAAAATTCTATCTACGCCAGTAGGTATACTAATCAGAATTTAAAGTTTTTATTTATCAGTATACAGCGTGTTTCAAAACAAATGCAAAAACTTAAGGATGTGATTTCTTGTTCATAATAAGGGATACTTTGTTGTATAAACGTTAAGTCAAAAATCATCCATTAGGGAAATATACATTACTATAGACTTACGGCCGTATTCACCTTGCTCCAACTAATATTTATCATACTGATAGCCTGCTTTTTGGCATTGGCATTGGAAGGTTATCAGTCTGATAAATATTCGTTAAAGCTTGGTGAATACGGCCGTTACTATTTTTAATGTATACAGGGTGTTCCAAATTATTGCACCAAATTTTAATTACGGCACGCCCTAGTTTTCTATATAAAATTATATATCCGAAAACGCTTTCTTTCAGAGATACAGAGGGTGTTGAAATCCTAAGAAAAACGCAATAGACATTTTCTGATGCAAATCATAAATAAAAATTACCATTGGCGTCCATACTATATTTGTATGGACAATTTTTTAATGAAAAAATTGGTGCGCCACTGCTTTTTTAAATAAAAATGTTTTTAAATTCCCCATTGAATTCGAAACGAAGTTGATTTCCTAACTTTTTCCGAACATTGGGTGATCTTTTTGTTGGGTACACACCTGGAAAGAATGGGACCGCTTCAATTTGATTGATTTTTACGTTTTGTTTATAAAAACTTTACAAAAATAATTTTAATTTTGATTTTTAATCTTAAACATTTTTGTCAATATTTTGGTAAATTCGTTATCATGCATTAATTTTTTTTTTTCAAACCAGTGCATCGTTCATAAAAAGTTGAGTGATCAAATTTGTTTCAAAATGCAGTTGCGTTTTATTTGTTCCTTGAAAAATAGTCCATACAACTATGGTACTGATGACATGGTAATTTTGTTTTAATATTTTACATAAAAAATGTCTGCTGCTGCCTTAAAGCAATGTGCCAAATACCAATTGAATATCTAAAGTGGTTTTAAAATAATGTTTTCTTTTCTTAGTTTGCGGACATATTATGTTTACATATAAAAGTAGGATTTATTTTCGACGTAATTAAAATGCAGGTGCATTAATTTCGGAACACCCTGTATTACACATACACACACACAGTATTTAAACCCCTGGAAAAATGTATGTTATTTAAAAATCAGGTATGCGCAAGGTTAAAAAATAAACAATTTTACCAAAATATATAATTATGTCATTCCACAAAAACAATTTTGCTAAAACTACGATTTCGAAAATGTGACTAACACTATAATTATCATAACTTACGGACTTTCCCACGCTTGCTTGGTTACGATTCAATTAAAAACTTTAATCGTGAATTACGTCGGCCATATTGTAATAACGACATCGGGTGGCAAGTTACTAGATGTTTTAAATTAGTTTGACTGTGGGGTAAATTGATTTTGCTGTGCATTTAATAATTGCGTTTTTTCTTTCATGGTTTGTTTATAACAATTAACAATGACCTCTTTTAATAATAAAATTTAGTTTTGCAAAATTACTGTAAAAAGACGACTAATATACAGTATTGAATTTAAACATTTTTGATCGGAGGGGAATTCAATGTCTCCGGGGGGTCCTTAAGTGGAAATAGACCTATATGAGACCGACTTATCTGCGACCGATCATTAAAAAGCAATAAAACCGACCTTTAAGCGACCTACGGATTTAAATAAGAGTGAACCATAAGCATTATTTTCAAGTTGTTCATAAACTTTTCTCATTCAGTTGTTTTCTTTTTTATGAAATATTTTAAAAATTAAAAAAAAAATTGTAGATACATTTATAATATTATTTATTTACTGCATATAGAGGCCTACAAATTTACGTAAATATAAAATACAAGAATATACGTATTGCAATATATGTATGTGTGTATTCGTCTTGGGTTTAATTATGGAATTTAAAAAAGGCGTTGCTTACGAGAACTAACCATTTGTCGTGTGTATGGTGACCTAGAGGAAGGTGTGTAAACGACAATGGGACTATTTTGAAAAACGGGTTTAAATTACAGCGTTTCTATTAGAAAACAATAGAGGGCGCTCATATCAATCGGGATCCAATGAAACCAAGATGAAACAGTGTTGCCAGATATATCAATATGTAGTGGAATCTTCAAGGTCTTCTTAGTCGTGTGTATTAGTCTATAAAATACAAGATTATACGTATTACAATAATATTACACTTTTATAATATAATAAAAATAAGCGATCTGAGACAATTCTAAACGTTGTTGTCAATCGCAAATTTGCCAAGAATATATTCCATTCTACTATCTAACAACACATATTTTCTTTTTCTTGTTTAATGTACTAAACCCAGGGAACTACGATTTATAATAAAATCGCAGTACTTACATTTGTATCTATAGATTTGTTTATGCCGCTTGAAAGTCTGGCATACAATTACAGCTAGTAAAAATATGATACTCGTACACTTGGATAATTTTACATTTTTTACTGTATTTCCCAAAAAATTCTACTTTAGCTCTTATCTTTTCTGGTTTATACTGTAACAAATACTTTCAGTTAAGAAAAAAATGTATAATGTAATGAAATATCATAAATAACACACTTACATTTTAGATATTTAGCACTAGTGCGTCTTAAATTTATTGTA
>JACEGR010009160.1:0-29235 GCA_014170235.1 Listronotus bonariensis
TGATCACCCTGTATACCTTGGCTATAACAGAAGGTTTTTGCCACATGCCACGGTAGCAGTAAACGTGGTATGCTTAAAATCAGTAGTAAAAAAGCCAGGTGGTCATCAGTTCCGACTCATTTTCAATTATTTCCTTTTTTGTTTCTAGGACACTATTTAAACGACGCATTAAGAGAGAAATATTAAATTCCGTCTTTTTCTGTATGACGCTTGTGGCTTCTTTGTACCTGGTTTTTAGTCTAATATTCATTACATCAACAATTTCCTTTTTCTTTTGGGATACTTAAACAAAGAACATTAAACATTAAGATGGAAAAAACGACCTACGGGCTTTGAAAAAATGTGTATATGAAGTATATATTTATAAGTAATATGGATAAAGTCATCCCTTCACTGGAACAACTTTACTGACCGGACTCTTAAAATCATCTAAGTATGGGGTTTTGTTCTTGTGTGACATTACTACAATATTTTTATTCTTGTTTCTCTTATCTTTTAAGCGTAACATTTTTATTATCGGTTATCATGACATGACACAATTCTGCTTGGTTTTTACTTTTATGGTTAAATTAAACGTTTTTTTGAAAAAATCATTTTTGTACAAAATTATTATAGTTATATTTTTGCTATAACTGTAGTCATACATTATAGTAGTCACTAATAAAATTTTAAGTGTTATATTATGGTTTTCTCCAAATATTAAACTTTTTTATTACTTTAAACATTCTCTTTTAAATTGAATGGGTACTATTTTTTGAAAAAATTAGTTTTTACCTCATAAATTTAATATTTTTGTCAAATAAAAGAATTAGAATTCCCATTTCTTTTTATTTTTAATTGGTAGTTTGTATAAAGAAAAAATACATATTTTTTCTAAAAAAAAAAATCAAATTTTTACATCAGTTGTAAATTTAAGGTAAATATGCAGTAATGATTGAATGGTGGGAATTAAAGAGAATGCGGAAAATGTAATTTTAGCTTTTTTAATTTGTTTTGTATTTTTCTCAAAAAACATACTTTTAACAATATTTTGTTGTCTACAAAGTGTAGGTAAAAGTTCAATTTTCCAAGAAAAGTATTAACCAAACTCTTCCATACTTTGGTAAACCAAGTAATTTGAGTTACGAGTACTAAGTTTTTAATTTGTATTTAAATTTTTTTTAAAACGTGTATTTTTTTTTAAATGCAATTTTTTTTTTTAAATGCTAAACAACAGGATAATAAAAAAGCAGGAAAAAAGGATTAAAATTGCAAAAAAAACAAAATTTTAGTCATATTAATAATACAAATTAAAAAACTAGTAACTCGACTTACTTGGTTTTACCAAAGTACGGAAGAACTAAGAACAAGCTGAGATTTAAATTTCCAGCATATATTAAAATTTTCGCCATTCTATCAGCAATTCACGTCCACCTTGGAGCATTTAAAAATAGAGGGGTATTGCAAAGCGCCCCAAATGTACTTGCGTCAGACAGAGAAAGCAATAGATTGCTTGTGACTAAGTTATAAATTTACATCCCCCTTAACTTTCTTATTTTTTTTGTACAAAATAATTTTAAATATCAGTTTATTGGGTTAATTCTGTAGTTTTCGAATTAAAAAACAGATTTTTATTATTTGGTAAGATATACAGGGTACGACAAAAAGTATGTTTTTTTAATGGAACACCTTGTATATTGAATCACCGTTTAAAAGATAATTTAGAGAGCGTTACAAAAATACCATATTTTATGAGTCTATCTTTAATGGTTTTAAAAAAATGGCCACAAATAAAATTATTTGCCAATTATTTTCATAATAAAACCTACCTACATAATTAAAATTTACACTAATTCTTTAGATTTGGATGACCGTATTTCCGAAACTAATGAAGATTGATATATCAAATGTAGTATTTTTAAAAGATTTTTGTAGTAGTAATATAATATACAGGGTCTGTCATTTAAAGAAGTCATACTTTTGCCTTTCTCTGTATATTTTAAGAGATATAAAAAAATATGATTATTAATTTAGGAACTTCAGAATTAACCCAACAAACTAGTATAATTATTTATTTTGTACGGAACAAAATGAAAAAGTTAAGCTGGGCGTAAATTTATAACTTGAAACTTGGTACATATTTATTATCGCATTAATAAGTGCCATTAAGCACTAAAAATAATATACATATTAAAACGTAGTCCATAAGAAAGGCATAAAGTTGTCATCCCAATTTTTTAACACAACCTTGTCAAAATCAAATACTTTCTGTAGATTCTACAATAAAAGTTCTACAAAAAGTGTTTTTACGGTTTCTCTTATAATAAAGGGTATAAAGAGTAGCATTAAAAATTATATTTTTTTCTAATTTTTTTTTTTTTTTTTGATTTATTAATTTAATTAAAACTCCAACTTTTAAATTTATAGTTTCTTTAAAATTAAGCCCATAGCAACTACATCGGTGTTTTAAAATCTCCAGTAATAGCTGTAATGGCCCATAAAACTGCTCAATTTTTTCCACCTAGTACATTTTTTGTCATTTTATTATTTTTAATAATAAAAACCCCCAATTTTACCCAACCTGTACAATCTGTACAGGGTGTCCCATTTTGGTTGTCCCTTATGGGAAACTTGGAAACCATAAGAGATATTAAAAATCCGATACCCCATCCTCGAGCTCTTTTTTGGAGAAAACATTTATGGTAAAAACAGATCATCGCTATCGCGAAGCGTTTCAGAGATACAGGGTGATTCTCGATTTTTTCACTTTTTAAAAAGGTCCTGTAGCTTTGTTGTTATTACAGATACGAGAAAACTAATTGCCTATTATACAGACACTTTTTTCCGTAGAATCCAGTGGCATAGCCAAAAAAATTTTTGAGCTGTCATTTTTGACATATGACCCAAACGTGTTTTTTTTATTAGGAACACCCTATAAATGATTAGGTAATTAAATTGCTTGTTTTTTTCTGATTAAAATAATATATCATAGTAGGTGATTTAATAATTTTTTACGTCAAATATTGGAAAAATTATGATTTTAAAGACGCATTGCGGCTTCTATCTGTTTTTTAAATTGTTTTATATTTTTGTTTTAAAGGGAATCTGTCATCCCTTAGCTCAGGAGACATTTCCGTGGAAAAAAAATTAGTTTACAACAACAATAATAAACAAGTTATATTAATTAAACTTAAAAATTTATCAAGTTTTTTTAATTTTTGATTTTGTTATTTTTTTATATTTTTTATGAATTCTTCATCTCAACTTTACCAATGGAGCAAAAAAAAACAAAAAAAAAAATTTCAAGTCCAAAAAAAAAAATCGAAAATTTTTTGACACACCCTGTATAACTTTGATTTTTATTTTTTTATACAACATTATCATACTAATACAGTACCAACATTTTTTGCGTCAAATTCATAAATCAGGACGCTATGAATTTTTAAAATTTAAACATAAAAATAATTATTTTTAATTTTTTGGGACACACTGTATCATTTATATATATATATATATATATATATATATATATATATATATATATATATATATATATATATATATATATATATATATATATATATATATATATATATATATATATATATAATATATATATATTCTTCCTTATCATATATATTATCCACCATAATTTCATCCCTTTATTTTCATAAATAAAATTGTAGGAAATTTTTAAATTTTAAAATAGAAAAACATATTTTAATTTTTTGAGACACCGTGTATCATTTTATTACGCGTATTAATAATCTTCTACATCATATATATTATTTACCAAAATTTCATACCTATATATTTATAAATAAAGTGGTAGGAAATTTTTAAATTTTAAAATAAAAAAATGCGTCTTTAAAATCATAATTTTTCCAATAATTGACGTAAAAAATGTATGAAACCACCTACTATGATATATTATATTAATCAGAAAAAAACAAGCAATTTAATTACCCTATCATTTATAGGGTGTCCCTAATAAAACAAACATGTTTGGGTCATATGTCAAAAATGACAGCTCAAAAAATTTTTTGGCTACGCCACTGAATTCTACGGAAAAAGTGTCTTTAGAATGTGCAATTAGTTTTCTCCAAAAAGAGCTCGAGGATGGGGTATCAGATTCCTAATATCTCTTATGGTTTCCAAGTTTCCCATAAGGGACAACCAAAATGGGACACCCTGTACATATATCTTTTTTTCATTATTTATAAGTATATAAACAGTCTCATACTACCTAAAAAAACTCTTATTTTATTAATACATATTTCTTTATTTGTATGTGGAAAAAAGCAGATGAAATTAAAAAAAAAAACCATATAGAATAAAAAAAAATCTAATTGTTGATTTTTGTCGTGGTTTATTAAAATTAACTTACACTGTTTTATAACTAATAAACTTTTTAAAGTTAAAATTAAAATTTAAAGGATTTTTACTTAAAGAGGTTATACATATACATGTCCATAATTAATTTAGTGCCCCTAAGCCTTTAAGAAGGCTTATGTATGCTTTAGTATAATTTATGAGTTATGTATATGCAAAATGGAACAGAGATGTGTACAAAAGATAAGTTACAAATTAAGCAATACCAAAAAGGACAATTACAAAATAATATTATCATTAGTCAAACCTAATAAAGTATACTGGGTGTCCCTAACCGGTGACTTACTTTTTGTTTTTTAAGATAATAAAATAAAATTTTGTACGGTGGTATGTCACATAAAAATGCATTGGTTCACATATTAACTTGTTCCCTATCACTTTGGGTTTAACCAAAACAGCTAACTTTGTGGTTTTAAATGAAATACCCGGTATATTATTACTTATTTGAATAGAAAATGACTTTACATTTGTCACATTTGGACATCTTACCTCTAAATTTTTAAGTTTTATATAGAATTCGAATGACAAATTTTGGTTCAAGTAGTCACGGAAAAATAAATGCGATTCTCTTTTGTTTTTATAACCTCTACAGGAGGTCTAAAGTTTGCACAATCGTTATAATAATCCTAAGCGTTTTTTTTTTTAATGGATCGAGTGTGGCTTATAGCCTAAAAAAGCATTTTTTACCAACAATTTTATAATTAATATTTTAGTTAGCAGTATATTACAAAAATTCTTATTGATTGTTTTTTTTCTCTAAAAGCAACATCTAGCGCGTATAACTGTAAAGAAGTAAGTGGGGGTGGGGCTTAGAAAATACAATAAGTGAATATTGCTTAATAACTGCTAATTTTTTTCTACCTTAATTAACTATTGAAATTGCTACAGACGAAACAGTTTGATGTGTTGGTTGCTGCCATTAGGGAAAAAATTAATTAATATGGATTTTTCTGCTATACTCTTACCTAAAATATTAATTGTGTTTTATCAAATTGTCAATTAAAAAAATACACTTTTTATGTATTACGGTGAGCCACCCTGGATTAATTTGAAAAACTGGAAACTTAGGATTATAAATACGATTTGGCAAATTTTAGACAACTTTGTAGAGACTATAAAAAACAAAATATTGTTAGATCTATTTTTTCGTGACTACTTGATCCAAAATTTGTCGTTTTATAGCATTCATGCCACTTTAGATTGAAAATTAAAAATTACAAAAAATTGGGGGTTAGGTGTCAGAAAGTTGCAGATAAAGTGTTGTTGTACTTGAAATGTCATTATTTATTCAAATAAGTAATAATATACCGGGTATTCCATATAAAATAAAAAGCATTTTTTGTGACTCACCTACGTACCAAATTTATTTTAATATCCTAAAAAAGTTATAGGGGTTAGCCAGTGGCTAGGGACAAGCGTTAGTTATGAGATTAAATTATACTTCATAAGTCGCTAACAAAGTGTCTCAGTTGGGTAAATTTTGAGATCAATAATGTTAATCTTTACATAATTACTATACTATTACTGTATTACACATAACTATTATACAGTGACTGGCACAATATATGGGAGTTTTTTTAAATATCTCTTTCCTTTTTTTTCCTTTTAACCCCCCAAACTATGTACAAATGATGGCGGCACACCCGGAAGTAAAATGTTCCGGAGGTAAAATACCCCTCCATTCGGATCTCCGGGCGAGGGGTGCATCCGGTAGGCCTTCATCGAGAAGTTTAATTTCTTTAGCAAACATATGTGGGCTTAACACTAATATATACTCCGTTCACCATCACCTTAGTCATCTAAGCCCCACATACTGTTTCTAACGGAAACACAAATAAGTTCTAAATCTTCAACCAGCCACCTTCTTTTCCAAGCTACGAACTTATTTCGTCTCTTCGCCCACATGGTGGCGTATGTGCTTACGTCCGCAACGATCTGGCTTGTGCTCGAGTTTCCAATCTTGAATCGGGTAGGCCCGATATTCTTTGGCTTAAACTTTCCCTTAGGTCTTTAACTAAACTTATCTGCTGTTTGTACCGGTCCCCATCTAATAATTTCTATGTCGAATTCTTTGACTTTCTCTCAACAAAGATCGATAGCATAATTTCTCAGTTTCCATCTGCTGAAATAATCGTGCTTGGCGACTTTAATGTCCATAATAAGGATTGGCTGGGCTCTTCAAAAACTGACCCCCAAGGCAGAGCAGCCGAAATCTTCGCAGTCAGTAACTCTCTTACCAACCTTATTATGGAACCCACCTACTTTCCTAGACTCCCAAATCATAGTTCAAATCCCCTTGATCTCTCTCTTACTACCAACCCCGAACTCTATCAAACATCTGTCACAGCTCCCCTAGGTCGCTCAGATCATGGCTTAGTTACTATGTCTTACCCTGCACATTCCGGAGTAAATGAATACATGCCACCACGCACCGTATGGCACTACAACTCAGCCGACTGGGGTGGCCTGAGGGACTTCTTCGCCACTTACCCCTGGAATTCCATCTGCTTTTCTTCTGGTGATCCTTCTAAGATTTGCAATCAACTGACGGAATCAATTTAATTGGGCATTGAAACCTATATTCCACACACCATCAAGAACCCCAAACAATCGGATAACAAACCCTGGTTTTCCAAATCTTGTGATAAAGCTAGAATTTTAAAAGTTCATGCTCACAAAAAGTTTTTACAGGATCCTAGTCCAGAAAACCGACAGGCCAGCATTGAAGCAAGAAACTACTACAATCAAACAATTTATGAAGCTAAAGACTCCTTCGACAATCGTATTAAAAGCAAAGTTCTTTCTTGCTCAAATGACAGCAAATCTTTCTGGTCCTTTGCAAAAACATATGTAGGAATTTTTGTACAGTTGTTTTCCGCCACTAGCTTTGGAAGATGCAATTGTTTCTACCGCAAAAGGAAAGGCAGAATTATTTGCTAAACAAGTTGCTGCCAATTCAACCCTTGACCCTCCTGTAAATCATCCAATTCCAGTGGTTATCCCAGTTCCTCATAAAATGCCCGATATTATTTTTAAGGTAAAACACATTAAGCGTATCTTTTCGGAAAGCTGGAAAGCTGCATGTGTTCAACCTATTCCCAAGAAAGGATCTAAATCTCTTCCATCTAACTATAAACCAATTTCAATTCTCTCAGTTTTTTGTAAAGTAATGGAAGAATTAATTAATTTACAAATTCTTAAGTACTTAGAAAAACACAAAATTTTTGCATGACAGGCAGTATGGATTTCGCCACAAAAGATCTACAGCAGATCTTCTTTCCTTCGTATCACACTGCTGGAATAAGTCTCTTGAGTTTCTAGGTGAGTCCCAGATCGTTGCTCTTGATATATCCAAAGCTTTTGACCAGGTCTGGCATGCCGCACTTCTTAATAAACTTCCCTCCTATGGTCTTTCAACTAAACTCTGTACTTGGCTCTCTAGTTATCTATCTGATCATCGTATATCAGTTATTGTGGACGGCCATTATTCAAGCTTTCACCAAGTAAATGCTGGAGTCCCTCAGGGCTCAGTTCTGGCATCAACATTGTTTCTTCTTCACATCAACGACCGTCTCTCGTCCACAACTGTTGGTCTTCGTGGTTTGTCCAAAGATAAAAAAAAATATGGATTTATTTTTATAAGGGGATTTTTTTATTAGGGGATTTTTTTGGCGATCGCATGTCGGACAAATTAAAAATCTAATTTAACTTATGTCATGTGAATAATGGTAAGGCAAAAAATTTAAAAACTCACAAAAAGTGAGGTTCGATCACAACATATCGAAAAAACTCCCGGAGTAAAAAGTGCTAAGAAATAATTTAATTCTTCCCTTAAATGCAAAGTTTAAAGCATATACTTTAAAAAAAAGTTAATTTACCATTTATTTTTTTAAATATTTTTAATATATAATAAGTACAAATGTACCATTTTATTTAACAAACCAGCTTTATTTGCCTTAACTTCATTTGTTTTAATAAAAATAAATAGGGAATTTTTTTGACAACTAAAGAGCAAATAATTCTAAAAAATAGGGTTTTGCCCGTACACCCTGTTGCAATGGCCTATTTCTTTAAAAATTCTCAATATTTTACCCAACCAAAAACATTAAAATATTCAGAAATGGTAAAATTTATTAATCCTAATTATGTTCTACTCATAACTAAAGAGGAGTTTTTACATTTTGTCCCTAAAATTAAAAGTTACCCTCCAATTTATTTATTTATTTTAATAGTATTTACATCTATTATTATATAATTTTAGCAAGTAAAATAAAGTGCTCACCAATTTTTTCACATTCTACAAAAATATAGTCAATTTTTACCATAGCTTATAAACAAATTATCCTCGTTCAACGAAACGAAAAATACAAGCTAGAAATTTAAATGTGGATTAAATAATATTAACCTAATTTTTTTTTCAGAGGCTTTTAGAGTATTCATTTTATTTTTTTATCTGCGTAAATACAAAACCACTTATAGGGCTTTTATGATCAGTCAATGCTAAGAAAAACAAATTATGTACTACCAACTTAATTATTTGTTTTTAAGTATTTTCTGATATTTTAGATAAATTACAGTTAAAATTTAGAAAGATGTTTTGCCTATTGTTAAATTTACCTGAGTAAAAACAAGTTTCGTATAAATTGCGGTGGTACTCTCTTTAAATTGCTATTTAATAAGTAAATCATATGAGGATTCATAATTTATGCATGATTAAGTTTTTATTTTTTAATAAACTTATTTACTGTGTTAAAGTGTAGAGCTAACTATTTTTACCGAATTCTTTAAAATACAAGGCCGTATTACGATTAAGCCATAATATGAATTTAAAGCAAAATTTGCTTTGAAATTTCGATATTAAAATATCAGGTTTTTTAAAAATACAGGTCCATATTAAAATTTAACTTTAATGTGTAATACATCATTGAATTTGATTAAAATTGGCTTTAAAATTTTTATATAAGAATGTCAGGACCGCATTTTTAAAAATAAAGTTAATGATGGTCCTACGAAAACAAAACTTCGCATTTCAAATAAATTGCCATCATTGGATGGAGCAGAAAAAATGACAATGCAAAAGTGAAATTTATTTTAAAATCCGATTTTAAATAAGAGCAGAAAAATAATTAAACAAATTTTTAAACTTTCTAAACAGCATATTAAAAGGCACATAAAACTTTAACTTTGTTCTTCGTACCTCATACCATTTTCAAGATGTCCATACTGGCCTTCCTTACCTTGAACACGTTGTATCGTCCTAATTTTCCCAAATAAGATAGAATAAAAGCACTTAAAGCTACCTTTAGTTTTTAAATAATTATTATTTAAATCACGATTTTTCTTGCAAGGTATATTTTATGGTATACTGCACATTAAAATCCTGATAACGTATGCAAAAGGTATACGGTAGAGCAGCGACAAAATGGGGATATAAAAGAATCGTCATGAATATAAAATTTTCCACGTTTTAACTATGAGTTTTCTTTATATGGTAGCTGCAATAAGTTCTTTATCCGATACTTAGAAAAAAATATGAACCACAATAAAAGATAAAAGGCCTATACATTTAAACCCAAAATTACGGAGTGCTTTAAAACTTAGCACACATTTTTTAAGAAACACATTTTCCAATTTATAACATGATTTTTTTCTATAACGTATGTTTTACATTGCACCCCTTTCAGTTTTTATTTGAATGACAGAGTTAAAAATATTTTTAATGTTAGTTTATGGTACTTTAAACTTTTTTGGTTATTAGAAATTGTGCAATAATAAGGGCTACAAATATTTATTTTTATTAATTATTTTTTTATTATTAATATTTCAACCAAAACACACCTATTTTTTTTAATTTACCTACTTTTTTATTTATTTATTTATTTTTAGTGAAAACTTTGGTTAAAATTTAAGTGGTTAGCCCAACAATAGACGGACGAAGTGTAAAATATATCGACGCTTGTAGCGAGCAAAGACTAAAGCGCCGGAACACACTTTGCCATGTCCTGCGCAACCCATTTGGAAGGGTCGGAGGTCACCCTGAGTGGGGACGAGATCTTAAGTTGTCGCGCATAAAACCGTACCGTTTTTTATTTAATTATAGAAAATTGTGCAGTAATAAGGGCTACAAGTATTTTTATTTTTTATTATTTAAAAAGAATAAGGTTTCTTTATTTTCAACAAAAACACACCAATTTTTTTATTAACCTGATTTTTATTCTTTTATAATAAAAACTTGCTTAAAAATCGTAACATATTTTTAGCAGAATAAGAATAATAAATAACATATTTGATTCTATCCAAATATAGTCGAGCAAGTAGATTTCCTGTAAAATAGTTACAGTCTCCTGGCTTAAACGGCTTAAGGGTTCTAAATGTCATCTAGAGAAAGACCTATTTTTTAAAACTGGTAAATAATAATTTGCTAAATGATAAAAATTATTAACATTAGGTTAGTAAAAATAATAAAAAAAAATTAAATATAAAATATTTCATCCAGACCTGCCTCTGAATAGTCCCTAGCACTGAAACCGCATTTCCTCGTTGTATTGCGAGGCTAATTCTCTGAGTTATAAAGCTTCTAGCATTTTTTAATTTTGTAAAATTACAAATGTTTGAAATTAGTTTTTTTTGCCTCATTACCCCAAGGCCCAAAAGTTTCAACTGCGAAAGGAACAAAGACAAACGGTCCATTAGCTCTTCATATTTTTTTTGTTTTTCTGATTTTCAGCTTAATGTGCAGCAAAACCACCCTTCTCTTGATTCGTTAATATATGAATCTGCAAGAGTATGCCTGCACGTAGCATCCCACAATAATGCCTTTCCACTCTTCCAGGGAACTAAAGTCATCCCGTCAACGCGCGTTTACCGTCTTCGACAAATGCCGGGTGGCTCTAAACTGCTGCTGAAATTTACTGTGATTAGGGACGCTTACTAATATCATTAATCATCCTGTGCTTCGACATCCCACCTGCACTTTTGTTGCAGCTGAGCACGTGAAGGCCATATGTCAACTATTTTGTCGAAAAGTAGATTTGCTGTAAAATAGTTACAAGTCTCCTGGACTTAAACGGCTTAAGGGTTCTAAAATGTCATCTAGAGAAAGCATGCATTGCTTTCTCTATAATTTTTAAAGAGCTAAAAGACAGCCTTGTCTAAAGTATTCACACATAAAGAATTAAGATTACTTAGAAAACTTGGCACATTTGAAAATCTAAACTGGTTTGATTTTTTTCTCATCTCATTAGGAATACATTCCAATTTACAGTTAATGAACTTAAGGAAAAATTAATCAAATCTATTGAATTCATATACAGCTTGTGGAATAATAGATTTAACAAGATCAAAAGTATCGTAATTTGATCCTAAAAAAGCAATAGAAAATAATAATAGTTGTTAACAAAACACTGGAAAAAAATAACTGTCCAGTTTTCGCCAAAATCTTAAAAAGCATAGAAAATAGCTTAAGTATTATAAAAATTTTCAAAAGATCTACAATTCCGGAAGTTGGAAACTTTTTAACTAAAATTTCCTGCTTTATTAAAAACTTTTATAATATTTAGGCTATTTCTTATTATCTTTGAGATTTTTGTCGTCTATGCGGCGTTTTAAATATTATTATTACAAAAATCTTGCAATTTTCGGGAAAATAAAAAAAAATTATAAAATCCAATATTTACGGATCGCTGGCCATTTTTTCGAATCAGGAATTAAGTGTGCTGAAAAAATTGTATTAAATGTAAGGGGTTCACTACCACTAACATGTATACTTACCGATGTCACGAAAAATAACTTCTAACCAGCCGATTTTTTTGTTTATTAAATATTATTTACAATGCTGTTTTTCTAATATTTATCAAATACCAATATTTAATCTCTGCTACCCCTGTATGCTACCACCAACGAAAATTTTTTCGTAACATGTCATTTATAAAAATTATTTTTAGTTTTAGTTTACAAAAACGGTTGCTACAAGTACTTATTAACTTTTTCGTAAATCGTTTATAATGCTAAAAGAAAAACTCCTGATAAAATAACGATTTTTCAACCTGTTAAAAAGTTATGTCGTTTAAACTTTATTGAACTTTAATATTTCTTTAAAATTTATAGGACAAGACTCTCTTTGATATATTTGTCAATTCAGGACTAACAATATTTTATTTATTAACTATAGAAAGACAAAGACGTGTATTTTCACAAAAAAATTAATATACAAGTTGTCCGGTATGTATATGTCCAAAATTTAAAAGCGTGTAGAAGACGACAAAATAAAATGTTTTAAAGTTGCCCCATAACGGAGATATGAGGCTAAGAAAGGAGCCCTCGAAATTACTTTTTAATGTGTAACTGTTAAGTAGACCTGTATATTTCAATAAAATTTTAGTTTGTCGTATAAGCAATAAAGACTTACAAATAATTGCTATATACTGTATTTCAAGGAATCTAGGAAGACAGGAATGAACTTGCCACTACACTCGTGGGCCCAAAATTTTGACGCGTATCACTTTTTTTGATATTAAACCCAATTTTTTAGATAGATTGGACCTTTTGTGCAAAAAAATAAACCGTTTAAAATAAAAAAATAGTTTTTTAATGACCTCTTAGAAAAGATTATTAAAGGTCAAGCAGGATAATAATGAAGAAATCCTATAAGGTGGCTATGAAAATGAAATAGTAAATTGTGGCAAATACTTTAATACTAATTAAGAAAAGAATTATGGCATTTAAATTTATATTTTCTTGTTTAAAATTTAAATTTTACAATGGTTTCTAGTTTTTCTTTAAATACTTCCACATTAAGTCATTTAAATATGGAGCCTTACCAGACCAAAGAACATTTGTAACGGTCGATCGTAGCCTAAGAGAGATGGTTAAATAAAATAAAATGATATTGTGCTTAAAGGCATATTTTTTGAGATCAGCGCTTTAAAAACATTTCTGAACCGTATTCTTACGTGACGTCATGAATCAATCAACAAAAAATGGATGTTTTCAAAAACATTTTTACGTTACCAATAATTATTTCATGTTTTCAGGTTTTTGGTTTTTCTTTAAAAAACTGGATAATTAAAATATTATTTTATTTTTAAATGAAAATGCATTTGAATTAGCGCTACCGTTTTTTTTTCAATTTCCATTTGATTGTGGCGCAGTTATGCTGTTTTTTTGGATAACATAAATCTCATGTAAGAAGTTATTGGGATGGCTGATAAATTGATAAATACATATTTAATTTTTTTACTAATTTATTTACGATTACCAATTGTGGGAAAAAGTAGATGGAGAAAAGTTCCATAAAGAAGGGATAGGTCATCTGCAACTTAATAACCCTTTGGTGGCCCTTTGGTTATTAACGTCAAACAGCTTATCAACGTAAGCAACAAAGAAAACGTAAACAAGAATGCCTAAAACCGTTTTAAATGCACCTCCGGATTGTATTCAAATTCGATTAAACCCGCTGCGTCTGTGATGTCATCATTTAACAATAAACTTAAATGTTTTCAAAGCGTTGTCAAGCTGTTTCGTCAAAAAATATACCTTAAATCAATCCTTTTAAAATTATTCTAGAAAGTTTTTTACCTCATCGTTGGGTTTTGCACGAAGGGTAAGAAATCCAGAGTTGGAAAAAGGTATTCTGGACGAGATTGCTGCAAATCCGTCTAAAAGTATAAAAAGTTGGCAGCTCAAATCAGTATAACAAGAAAGGTTGTTCATAAAAAGTTAAAAGAACAATTACTCCACCCTTTTTGTGTTTAAAAGGTACATTCAGTGTCACCTAATGATTATCCTTGACAGATTTTAATATTCGAATTTGTTTTTACAAAATTTAGAGAAAATACACAATTGTCCAGATTGGTATTATTTTTGGCTGGCTTTACTAAAGACGGTGTCATAAATTCTAAGAATTTACACTTATGGAATGAAGCAAATCGTTACGCAATCATAAAAACTAGACATCAACAAACATTAATAAATAATGTTTAGGTAGATATCATCGGAAATCACTTTACTGGAACCTTTGTTTTGAAAGAGATGTTGGCTTTTAGCACTTTATTTACAATTTTTACAAAATGATTGAAATACTCCTTTTGGAAGATGTGCCACTACAAGATAGAGAACAAATGTGGTTTATGCATGATGGTGTCCCACCACATTTTGACAATTTGGTTCGTCGCTATTTAGCAAACGTATTTGCCGATCGTTGGGTCGGTCGCGGAAAACCTGTTTTGTGGCCTCCAGGGTCTCTGGTCCTAAATCCGTTATTTTTTTTTGGCATCTCAAAGGACTTGTTAATTCAACACCAGTTAACAACAAGGGCAATTTCCTTAAAAAATAAATTATCATTACAATATTATTTAAAACAATTCTGCAATGGTATTTTCAGTACAACAAAAAAAAGGAAGGTCAAGAAAGCGCATTGAAGTACAAGGCGAGCATTTTGAACATTTACTTAAATAATTTATTTGGTAATTCTTATTGTTTAATATTTGATTTTGTTTAGTTATTTTACAGTTCTTAATTAAATTTCCTTTTTTTTTTGGCTCAGTTATTAGGTACTTTTAATACATTAGTTTGACTTGACCTGAAATAAAAAAACCTGACTTTCTTAAAAATTAACGGTTCGATTTTGTCATTAGTGATGCATCTTTGTTTTCATCGTAGAGTTTTATATCAAGGATTTTACCCACCTGTATCATTTTTTTTATTTTAAATATGAGGTATCTTTACTAGGTTATTTTACTTAGTAAAACCTTTTATCACATATCAGAATCCTATAAACCATTCTTTCCTCCAATCTAACCTCTGAAATAAGAATTTTTAGTGTTACCTTCTCGATGAAATTTAGCTTCTTTTGTGTCCTACCTAAAAATTTAAGATTTTCATGTTTTGTCGAGATGCCACATAGAGTGGTTTTGGACAGTCAGTATGCATAAAAATATAAAGTTAGAAATCGTTTTTACCTCGTCTAACTTAAGGAAACCTCTGGTGTACTTCACTGTGACAATTGCAATTGTATTTATTTTGTTTGGTAATTACTTTCTGTGTAAAACCAGAAGTACTTCTTCCTTCTATCTTTTTTCTTAACCTTCTTATGCCTCCAATTATCTGTATTTTTCTAAATTTTTGCATTTTCCGTGCTGTTTTCTTTGTTTACATCAGTTTTTAAAATAGGTTAGTTGATTAGATGTGAATGTCAAGTTTTGAAAGTTCTTCTTTTTTCTTTAAAGGGGTGGCCGTTATATTATTAGCAACGGTTCGAACAGCTTGGGCTGAAAGTTGGGCAAATTTCAATCGTTCCTTTTAGGGTTTATTTTTTTTGGAAGTTGGTACTAAATTTTTTGACTGAGTTAAGCCGGCTTGAGACGAGAAATGGCACTTTTTGACAGAGAAGCGAAGTCGCCGGAGGTGTTTTGGGAATCTTGATTTTTATAAATCATCCGTAAGGGATTTCATCCAAAACCCTCCAAATATTTTTAGTTAAAGCCCAATTTAGTGTTGGCTGCTAATATTGTTGAGTATTTTGTGGGTTTTAACGACAAAATTTACTGCCAAGGCAGGATTTGGAAAAAACGACTTGTTGCTGTCTGAATCTTTAAGGCCGCCCTACACCTGAAGTAAGTTCTGGTTTATTTAATTATTATTATTGATAATTTCCTTGTTTAATTAACTAAGAATATTAATTGGCTTTTAGAAATATTACTATTTTATTGATTATTTTCATTAATATTATAAATCTTATGTCGAAGAGTCTTCGATACAATTTTTGAGTCTTTCTCTTTAAAAGGAGGCTGTTTCTAGCAAGTCCTACCTTTCTTAACTAAAATATAGTTTACATTACTTCAGTTAATATCTTTTTTCTTTTTTTTTTTTAATTTGAATAACACATTATTAACATATTAATTAGCCAAAATAAACTACACCTTAAGTAACTATTAGACCTTTTTAATTAGACTTTTCTGAAAACGTACAATTATTGCACATTGTACTAGAGACTGTCTGTATATCAAGAAACAGAATTAATGTTTGAAATTTAAGTAATTTTTCTGGAGCCAATCTGTTCAGTGTTTAACGCTTAATTACTTACTCTAATTAGACCTGCAGCCTACAAAGTGATTTTTCTAAATTATTTTATTCTATTTCAATATCGTTGGTTTTACATATTTCGTTTTTAATTTATTTAACCGATCTTTTTTAAATTTTTAAGGCTCATTTGCGACAAGGACGTCATAATTCAAAATTTGAGGTTTTCCAGATTTTTGTTACATAGTATCAACATTTGTGTTATTTTCTTACTGCTAGAATGACATACTATGTCAGTTTCCCTCGATAGTGGAAAGAGGGCGACAATGTCGTTCTAGCTTCATCCAGTACTCAAGTTCCTCTTGCTACAACAACGTCGCATTTCAGTTGTGGTTCAATATTCGATAGAGACAGCTGAGTGCCTTATCATCAAGAACGACACATTTCGTGAGTAGACGTTTTTTTGAAAAGGTAAGTTTAATTTTATGTTGAAATATTATAGTATTTATAATGACTGATTTTGTGTTAGGACGCTCTTCTTGAAAATAACTAATAATATAACGCTTTGTTTATTTTGACATATGACGTTATTTCTGCAATAGAAAAATTATTGTTTTTAAACATTTTGGATTAGGACGTTATTAAAGTAGATATATTTCGTTAGTGTTTTCTTTAGTATGTATTAATTTGTGTTAAGCTGTTATTCTATTTATAATTAAAGACAGTATACATTAGAATTTACAATATACTTTATTATGACGATCTTGATAATAACAAATTGGCAAATGTCATTTCCAAAATATAAATAGGTCTGTTCCAACAAATTAAAAAACCGTTCTAGAACCATTACGGAACCACTCAGTAAAGAAAAGGTATCGTGATTTCGTCTACTACGCCGTTCCTGGATGGTTCTTTGGTCTGTTCGAACAGACCTAATATTTTTTTATAATAAAATTTTATTTTTATCATTTCCACATATAGAAAATTAAATTGTATTTATACTATGTATATTCAATTTTTTATTTTATAGCAGAAAAATGGGCACCCAGGGAAAATTTATACTAGCACTTGCTACAAAAAATATTGGAGAAGTTCAGCATCCCGTTGTAAATGAAAACCCTAATTATGATGTCGGACAATCTCAGAGCAAACCAGAAGGTATCATACATAATATTGATAATCTAGTAAATAATATTATATACAGTGTGTCTAATAAAGTTGGAACTATATGGAAAACTTTTTTATTATTCATTTTACGAAAAAAGTTCATTCTTTATAAAAAGTTGTGCATGGTCTAAAACCTAAAATGCAATCATTAGATATTCATTTTTTTCAGTAGTATACGAGGTATCTCAAAAATGTAAATTTTGTTCAAGAGGAAAGTACCCTTATTTTTGAAATTATCGAAAATTATTATAAAGAAAAAAGTTTAGATATAAAAATCACTCTTAAATATGCAAATTTATTCATTTTCAAGAAAAAAGTTTTTTTTTAATTTGTTATGATAAAACGATGAAAATTTAAATTTGTACATTTGTAAATACTTATTTTGAAATGTAATATCTAAAGAAAGCTTATGAACTGTCAAAACAGTGAAAAGTCACAGAAACGCTTCGTTATCGCATAAAAATTAAAGAAAATCTTTTTCTTGTAAATGAACGAGCTTGCATATTTAAGAGTTATTTTTAATTCTAAACATTTCTCCTTATTAATAATTTTCGATATTTTCAAAAATAAGGGTACTTTTCCTCTTGAACAAAATTTACATTTTTTGAGATACCTCGTATACTACTGAACAAAAAATGAATATCTAATGATTGCATTTTAGGTTATAGACCATGCAAAACTTTTTATTAAAAATTAACTTTTTTCGTAAAATAGTAATAATAAAAAGTTTTCCATATGGTTTCAATTTTATTAGACACACTGTATATATTTTGTTTATTTTATTGCAGAGGAATCATCGGCAAATGTACCGGCACTACTTGATACTTTAAATAAAGATGATCAAAATCGTTCTAGAAGTTCCAGTTCCTCCAGCAGCACTTCCAGCAGCAGTTCTAGCTGTAGTAGTTGTAGTTACAGGAGTACATCTTTAAAAGGTATAGTTTTTCTAATGTGAATAGAAAATTCCTAAAAACCTTTAACCAACATCTCTTTTGACTCAAACGGATTGCCGAACGTTGGTGTCGGACGCCTTTCTAAGTATTAATTTCTTTTAATTTAATTTCTAGCTAAAAATAATGACCAGTCGATCCCACCTAATCTGCAGACCATAACTAAAGCTGAAATAGAAAACAATGCCAAATCCATTTTCATGAAAAGCTTTCCTAAAAACGATTCTGCATCAGAAAAATCCTTTGATGAAGGTGAATCTTTGTAATTCTCTTCTATTCACAAAAATCATAGATATTTCAACTAAAAATATTGTTAGTTTTGTATTGAAATAAACCGCTGTTAATTTATTTTCAGACAGTGACGATTCGGTAAAGGACCCTAACTATGAGCCTGATGATATTTTACCTAAAGATGCGAATTTTTTACCAAGTACATCATCTTCTGCTTCCTTAACGAGCCCGGTAAAAAAGTGAAAAAGCGTGAAAGAAAAGAGGAGAACTGGAAGAAAAATGCGTTAAAGAAATTAAAAATAAGTGGCAAAGAGTACCCATCTCATACTTCTCATAAGAGGATGGTAAAGGCAAAGAAAATAAAGCCGCCTTGTAAAGAAAAATGTCAGTTACAATGTAGGCTAAAACTCAGCCAAGAAGAGAGGGAAGCCATCTTTAACAGCTATTGGAGTTTAGATAGTAATGAGAATCAATGGAATTTTATTTCGAAGAGTATGGAGCCAATTTGTCCAAAATATAGATATATTCGAGAAGGCGGCGTTCGACCTCGGCGACATAATAACAATTGTTTTTATTTCTACTTGCCTGACAAAAAAATTAGAGTGTGTAAAACTTTTTTAAAGCAACTTTGGATATAACAGACCGACCGATTCGCACGGTTCTTGAAAAACAGAATAAAGTTGCCAACACTCTACTAGAAAAAGATCAACGTGGGAAGCACAACAACCATCCTAAAATAGATGAAAGAATCAAAGCTGATATTAGGGAGCATATCAACTCGATCCCAAAATTGAAAGCCATTACACCAGGGCTAATACTTCGAAGCATTTCATTGACGGCAGTAAATCAATATCAGATATTCACAAAGATTATGTGGCTAAGTGCAAAGAGAAAAATGCACCTTTTGGGAACTATATTCTTTTTTATAGAATTTTCACAGAAGAGTATAATATTTCCTTCTTTCAGCCCAAGAAGGATCTTTGCGATACTTGCACAATTTTTAATAACTCTGAGAATGAAGAAAAAGAAAACAAAAAGAAAGCTACGAACTTCATTTAAAAGAAAAAGAACTGTCGCGCTTACAGAAAGTAGAAGATAAAGAAAAAGTAATACAGTAGTCGCAGTTTACGACCTACAGGCTGTTTTTCAGTGCCCGAAAGGCGATGTATCCCTTTTTACTATAAATCGAAATTAAATGTTTTCAATTTTACAGTTTACGACTTGCAGTCAAATACTGCAGATTGCTTTGTATGGGATGAGGCTAGTGGAAATAGAGGTGTAAATGATTTAGGGACCTGCGTTTTTAAATATTTACAGGCAAAGTCAATGAGAGAAAATGACATAGATGTTATTTTCTACTCGGACAACTGTGCCGGACAACAAAAAAACAAATTTATGTTGGCTGTTTACTCATACTGTTTACAAAAACTTCCTAGTATCCGATCTATAACCCATAAGTACTTAATTAAAGGTCACACTCAAAACGAAGGTGACTCGGCACATTCGCTTATAGAAAGGCAGGTGAAAAGACAATTAAAAAGTGGTCCCATGTACACACCACATTCATTCATAGCGGCAATCAAATCGGCAAGGAAAAATGGACAGCCATATCATGTACATGAAATGTCCTTCGAAGATTTTTTGACTGGAAGGACGTTTGCACACAAATGGGACTGAATGTCACTAAAAATGAAGACAACGAGTTAGTTAAATTTTCAGACATCAAAATTTTGAAAATTGAAAAATCGGCTCCACAGGTTTTATACTACAAACACTCCTATAGTGATAATTCTTTTAAAAAGGCTGTAATAATAAGAAGAAAAAAATTCCGGAAATAGTGGTTAAAAAAGCTTATGAGTGCAAGCCAGGAATTTCTGAAAGAAAAAAACGATTTGCTTGACTTATTAAAAAAATGTAATTCCAAAGTATTATGCACCATTCTATGAGTCATTATAATTATTTCTATTTTTTTTTCTTAGGTTTAAGAGTTTCGTAATGCCAATATTTTAAATTAGTTTAATTTTGTATTTACTGTACTAAAATGTAGATTATTAGAATTGTGTTATGTTAAGGGCCCTTGTTCGATTGTAGCATAAGCAACAACATGATATATTTTTTATTCAACGTATGTTTTGTTAATAAAAATGTTTACATAAAATTATCTTTCATAGCTTTTCATTTACAAGTTAATACTTAGTTCATATTTTAACAAAAATTGCAGTAAGATAGACATAACACAAAATAATGACATAATTTTTCTTAGAGGCTTTAAAGCACTTATCAACAATAACGTCATTTTTCGGAATAATACAAATATAGATCCAATGCTTTTTGAAAAGAACGACATAAAAATTAATTTATTTTTCTTGAGACGAAATAACGTGAAACAAATTATGAAAAACATTAAATTTTGATGAATTCCGATATCCATACATATCTATCTTGCTAATATGTTACATAAAGCCACATATAAGCAATGCGAAACTAGCAATAACCTGATAACACCTTTATTAGCTGTTTCTCAAAACTTTGCTTTTGAATTATGTCATCCTTGTCGCAAATGAGTGGCACTGGCTTATGATGTACAATTAGTAACTATACTATTGGCTTAAAGGTCCGTCTGACCTGTTCAATGGTTTTTTTGTAAATAGGAATGCTTACGTCATTAGATTTAAATGAGGGTTTTTAAATATTGTTATACTTAATGATAATTGTTAATTAGTTAATTAATTTTCCTTTTAATTGACCCTACTGATATCTATGTATATTTTAAGTATGGGTGTTATGTGTCATTATTGATTTTTCTTTTTTTTGCTTATACGTTGGCACCTTTTAATGGGACTTGTCATTATTAATGATATTTAATTAATATATTGCTTATTGTTCTTAATTTGATGTGCAACGTATAATTTTCAGATCTTAAATTTTGAGTTTTAATCTTTGATAGTTATTATTATTGCCAGTTGCTTAATTTGTTTGAATAATATTTTTTTAATTAATTTTAAACTTTAAAATGTTGAAACTTTATAAAAGTTTAATAATTATAGTTTTTATTATTAAGTAGGGCTGTGCTATGCATCGAACCTTGATGTGTTCGATATTGATCTGTTAATTTTTAGTAAATTAAGGTTTTTACTTTTCTATTTGTGTTATCATTTTCGACAGTTGATTTTTTTTATTAAATGTCAGGCATGCGCAGTAATTAAATGATTTTTTTTTGACTAATTTATTTCATATAACCATCTTTTTGTTTTCATGGTTTAATGCAGTAGCTATAATTAAATTTTATTAGTTTTTTTTAATTTATATTCACACCTTCACTTGTTAGCGGATGCGCAGTAAGCTATGCCTTTTATTATATCAAACATTAATTTATCTACTAAAGTAATTTAACCTTTCAGTATTCTGTGTCGACAACGATACCACAAATGTGATTGTATATATTATAATGTATACTAGTATGAATAGTTGATTTTTTTTTTTTATTTGTTTGGTGGGACTTGATGTTGTCCAATACTTAGCCTTCAGCCAACGCTTTTGTTTATAGTTTTTTTTCTTGCTTCTTATTTATTAATTTCTTTCAGGCCTTCCGCCAATTATGTGAAATGATCTTTTTATTATTTTAATAATTTATTTAAGGCCTTCAGCCATTTTATCTTTACTTTAAGTTTAAAATTTAAATATTCATTTAAGGCCTTTAGCCATAACTTTATTTTGATTTTTAATTGTTTCCTAATGCCTGCCGATTTTTGCAGGGCCTTTTTGTTCCGGACTTGGAATCCGGACTTTTTTTGCTCCGGACCTTTTTCATCCGGACTTTTTCACCCCGAGTTTGTTATCCGGTTTTTTCGTCCGGATCCTTTCATCAGAGACCTTTTTTTACCTGGACTTACTACTTTTTATTTGGGACCCGTTTACTTGAATCCTTTTGTCTGGACTTACTGGAGCTTCCTTTTATTTGAATCCTTCTCCAAGAATACTCAGGCAAATTGTTTTATTAACTAACCTTACTAATTAAAAAGAGTCTTATTTCTGGAACTGTAATTTTTAATTATGTTATTTATTATTATTTTCTTTTTTGACTTTCAATAATTTTAAAAAGAAACACTTTTTTATTCTTTAACTTTATGTTTCTAGTTTTTGCATCTTTTTTGTTTTCTTCAATAATGTATAAACAAAAAAAATAACCGTATTTTTAAACTGTGATTATTTATAATAGATGTTATTTTAAGTTTTGCATTGGTTTTATTTGCCTAGCTCACCCGAATACCTCTTTTTATTAAAATATTTTTATGTTATTATTTAACTTCTTCTTTCTGTGCAATAGTTTGTGATCGCTGAGCAAGTTCCTATAACAACTAGGAGACTTCCAGTTTGTAGTCTGTAAAAAAACTGGTGGCGCCAACACGGACTCATTATTCCTCACCCTGAGCTGCGGGTAAATTTGCAACGCACTCTGACAACTTGCTTGGCGTGAAATAAACTAGTGCACTGATTTAAATTTTTGCTTTTTTACTTTTTTAAATCTCCTTCTCTCTTACTTTTAAATTGGTGTGACTCATCATATTCACATCAATTCTATCAGATCAACTTTCAAAGAAAGACTTATTTGAAATGGTCAATATTAAAACCTTATATTTTCAGTATTATTGTAATGTAGGTATCTGTTTTAACAAACTTTGCAAATTTGCTACAAAAAGTGATTTTTTGAAATCTGTTTATTCTTTCAAAATAAATGTAAAGCCCCTTTTTTTATAAAAAAATTATATTAAAAAAAGTGACATCGCGTCAACGTTTTAGACCCACGAGTATATTGACAAGTCCGTTTCTGTCTTCCTGCAGTTAATAACAAGAATTTGTGAGTCTTTATTGCTTATACAACATGCTTAAATTTTATTGAAATATACAGGTCTACTTAAAGGTAACGAATTGAGGGCATCCTTTCTAAGACCCATATCTGCGTTATGGGGCAACTTAGAAAAATTCTCTTATATGAAAGACTAGTATTATCTTGATGTATCCTACATGCTCCTAAATTTTAAACATATACTTACCAGACAACCTGTATATCTTGGCGAAAGGCATATTTTTTTACTTTTCCCATTTTTTAAAGACATTCAAGATAGCCAATCGATGTATTTTAGCTCGGAAAATTTAAAAATCGTATTTAAAAAACAATTGCATAAAAAACAAAAGAATTACGTCATCAGTGTTGTATTTTTAAACGGAACACCATATTTGATATTACATTTTTAAATTCTATGGTCAATTCTAAGTGTTTTTTATTAAGGGTACTACATGTTTATCTTTTACTGTTTTTAGTTATTGACTCCTAAAAGATCACATTCTTGGAACATTAAATTAAATATCTTAATATGATATGATACCTGATACTTCAAAGTCATTTTTATTTCTTTTAAAATTATTTATATATCTTCTTTTTGCTTTACTGGTATTTTCTTTACACTTGTAATATAGCGTTACTATCTGTAGTTTTTGATCTAACTAATAATTCATTTTAAAAAACTAGTATTAAAATCTACCAATAGGTAAACATTTTAATGACTTTAAATTATTGGGTAATCACCTGTGTTACCTTTATTGTGTATTAATATATTTAATTAAATAATATTAGCCAAAAATTTGACTTTTTAAGCGTCGATAACCCGAAAACAGTTAAAGTAAGACATGTATCTTTAATAAAAATACTTTGAATTCAGCAAAAAATTCCAAAATATAGTTATAAATATAGTTGCAATATATATATCATTAAAAATGCAACATTGATGGCGTAATTCTTTTGTTTTTCATGCAATTATTTTTTTAATACGATTTTTAAATTCTCCGAGCTAAAAACATTGATTGCCTATCTTGTATTTATTAAAAAATATAGGGAAAGTCAAAAAATATACCATTTTTCCTCTTAAGTGAAATACCCTGTACAAGTAAAGGTCAATAATGTATTTTTTGTATTAATTACCGTTTACGATTTAAAAGATTATTACTTTTATTTATTGACTTTTTACCGATATCTCTTTAAGGCAAGACGCAAATTGAGACACGTTTAACGCGTGCGACGCGAGGTAGCAGAGTACATGCTTTTGTAGCTTATAAAATTAAATTATAGAGCGCAAAGTCGCTGCTTTTTGTGACAGTGACATAGTTTATCGCGTCGCACGTATTGGACGCATCTCAATTTTCGGCTTACCTAATAATTGTTTAAATAATAAATTTCTTATAATCAATCTTTATAATTTATATTTAATTTTACCTAATAATTGTTTAAATAATAAATTCCTTATAATCAATCTTGTTAATTTATATTTAATTTTAAGTTTTCCTAAAATTATTAGTTTTATAGTTAAAACTCGTTCAATGTTGTACTACCAAGTACAAGGTTAATAGGAACGAAGTATGCATAGCGTAATACCTGGCCAGATGTTGGATGACGTGTTCAGGCCCAGCTCCGGTTAACCGCCGAGGCAGAGGATTTTAAAGTTTACGGGTTTTACGAAGATAGAAATATAAGAAATTTAATTATTTATAATTATGGTCCCAACAATTGTGAACCTCAAGTGCACGCTTACGGAGATACAGCCCCAAACATTTTTTCCAAATAGCGCCACTTGCGTTAGCCTTGTTTGTAAGTATTTTGGATTTTTGAACTCTTGCCAAATTATACACAACAAAATTATTTATTTCTTCTCTTTTCGGTGCGCCACACCATTGTTTTAATTTCCTCTATGCCGAATGCACTTGTCGGTGGATAAAATTCGGCTACTAAAATACGTAAATTTTGGTTATTGTTGTGCGGCATTCGCGGTAGCACTTTACAGGTTATTTAGACATTTTTTTATATCGCGCGTGTGGAAGTCGACAAGTTTATATTTTTTATTCGTATTTGGTTGTGTGTTTAGTGTGTATAGACATAGGATGTGGTGCATAATTTAGTGAACGTTAAACGATTTTTTAAATATTTATATGAAGAGAAACTTGAACTAAAAATTAGTGGTAGACCGTTACCAGACATCGTGATTGAAGTAACCTGTGTTAGCAGAGGAAAACCTTATACGCGTCTTTTCAATAGACATCTATTCCCGGAGTGACTGGATTTGTGGGTGTAATAGGAAAAATGCTCTTTTTTGCTTACCATGTACTTTTTGCAGGCGATAAGACATGGTCAGATGTTGGTGTAAGAGACTTGATTCATTTATCGGAAAAATAAAGAAACACGATAATTCGAAGAATCATCTTCATAATGCGATGGAATATGCTTGATTGGGGACCTTTAACATAAGAGCTCAACTGGGCACTGCATATTGAAGAAATATCCAGATACACAATGAAAAAGTTAAAAAAAACAGATATATTTTATCCAAAATTATAAATTGTATAAAATTTTGCGGTGCCTTCGAATACAGCACTTAAAGGGCACGACGAAACTGAAACTTCTACAAATGCTGGAATATTTCGGGGACTAATAAACTTTTCTGCTGAGCTAGATGCAACTTTAAATAAACATTTAGAAAACGCCACAGTTTTTAAAGGATGCTCAAAAGAAATACAGAATGACCTCTTGGATTGCATGCATGAAGTGACATGAAAACGTAACTCAAGAAATCAAAGATTCTTCATATTTGGCAGTTATAACCGATAAAACTAAGATCGTTTTACTGCATTGGCCATGGTTTCCATTGAAAAACACTTTATATCAAAAATCACAGACTTTAATGACAGAGTTATGGATCGATTCGCTTTGAAGAAGGATCGTCGGATTGATCTCATATTTAAACAATAACGCAAGTTTCTAATAGTTTTATTTCCGTAAATATTTTTATCAAAACCCAGCCCTTTAATAATTGCTGCCTGCTTGCTAAATTGCCCACATAAAGATGAAAACCGATAACTGAATATCGACTTAGGATTAATTTCGATAAAATGATGAATCCGCCGCGAATATATTATTCCATTTATTTGAGTAATTTAACTGCAGAACACCTATAGTATTTTGCCACGAGCCGCCACTGAAGGAAACCAATAACTTGGTTACATATGTAAAACCCCTTTAAAGTTTATTTCGCCGTCGTATTTATGGCTTGTTGGGAGAACATGACGAGAGATGAAACAAAATCTCCCAAAAACGCAAGAATTGGGCCAAGCTATTACCAACTTCCTCTATTAACAACCAAATTTCTACAATTTCAGTTTATAATACACCAGTATTTGCTTTGCTGTACGGGTGTTCGTATGTAAATAAGCGATATCCGCCTGATTTATGCTAAAATTTCTTAAGCGGGCCACTAAAAATCGACTATTTAATTTTAATGCATCCATTAACATATTTTGGTAGCTTTATAGGTTAAACGTTATACCCCGAAACGAATTACGTAGGTTTCTAAAATTCTTGATTTTTTAAAAATGTATGTGTGTAAGAAACGTGCCGCCGTGACACCTTAATTGTCTCTGGCGACACGACATAGTTCTGAAAACAAGGCTTTACGCGGAATTTCCGAACATACTTCTACCTTTTGCGGTCTTCCAGGCTCAATAAAAGGGGTGCCGCTTTAAAATGTTCATGTCATTTTTCTGCTAAGAGAGCACCAACATTTTTTTGTGTCATCATTTGGTTAATAGCTTAACAAAACTTTTCTTTAACACCAAGAAGTTAAATTTCCATTTGTTTAATATAAAATAAATTATTTATAAGCAATTATTTTTTACGTAAACTATTTTTTTCTACTATTCCCTAGAGATTAGATTAGATTAGATTAGAATAGGGCCGGGATATCCCATGCACTGAAGCCGCTCGGCTTATTGTGCGCCCTGTCTTTTACGTCTGGGTAATGTCAGCCAGACGGGACCTACAGCTTAACGTGGGTTCCGAACCACGGTCCTATGAGCGACCACTTAAGACCTCGTCCCACCCAGGGGGCACTACTGAACCTACCAACTGAGTGGGGTCCGCATGTCTACGGTTGCGCAGGACACGGCAAAGTGTGTTCCGGCGCCCTGGTCGTTTGGTGACCTTCAGCGTCGATACATTTTGCACTTTGTCCGTCTGGTGTTGAGCTAACCACTAAATTTCCGACCAACTTATAAATAAGTATTTGGCCTCAGCAGGATTCGAACCCACCTCACGTCCGTTGTGCGCTCAACGACTTAACGCCTTACACGCTAAGCCATCACCGGACATTACTATTCCCTAACACTAACCAATTTTCATTGAAATTTAGTAATATTTCGCTGATATATTCTGATTTTTTTACACATTCATAAATTCCTAAAAATTATAATTTTAAAAAACCGTATTACTTTTTAACCTATGGAACTGTCAAAATTTGCTAATAACCACAATAAAAATCGAATAGTCGACTTTTTAGTGGCCCGCTTAAGAAATTTTGACTCTTTAATACTCCGACTTGGTTAAGGGACAATTGCATATTTTCCATGTCTTAATCTTACTTGTCCATATGACAGCATCAAAATTTATTTAGTTCATGTTTAATAGGTAGCTAAATGAAAGGAAATTGACAAACCAAAGCAGGTACCAAGGTTCACGTGACGTCACTTTTTGTTATTCGAAATTGGTTGATGGCTATTTAACGAACCAGAATAGAATACCAAATATCGCCTATACAGGGTATCCCAACTCTATTTATACACAAAAAATCTAGCCCCATTAACCCTTAAGTACTATACTGGAGTCTCTCAGATTTTCTTTTAAAAATATTTTAAATACTGCTTGTTTTATCCTTACCACCCTCCATGTACCTTTTCCTAGCAGTAGTTTACGCAATCTTTTCCGGTCGGCAGTGCAGTGTAAGTAGTTTCATGGTTAACATCTTCGCTTAAAGTGTTAGGGAGTCTTGGAGACTCATATATAGTTTAAGTATAAAGTTAGAAAAATGCTTTAAAGAAATACATGATGCCAGCGATAACGACTAATTTGAGGAAGATCATGCCGTTTTATCGAATCATGAAAAAAACCGGAAACAATCTATGTCCGAGAAAAAAACGATTTAAAACTGGAAAAAGAATAGTTTAACGAGGGTCAGCAAATTAAAAATGATTTTAATCGCAAAAATCGTTACCAAGTGGCCAAAAAGTACACAATCTATATTCTAAAAAATTGACTGGAAGCTTGCATTGCACGTTTTCTTATGTGAAGGAAGAAAATGTTTTTCTACATTTTATTTATTTGTTCCAAACGTTAGTCATTATGAAAAAAAAATATTTAGAAAAATTTAGTTTTTTAATATATTAAAATTTTGCCTTTATAAAACTGATTAATATTTAAAATTATAATATTCAAAATTGTTTCATAAAAAGTTTAAGTAAGATTTTATTTTATTATTTTACTGATATGTCATTAGGTTTAAGGCCAAATAAATAAATGAAACCAATTTGAAAATCTGTTTTGTTTCATATTTATTTTTTGTTTAAGTTTCTTTAAGCGAGTCCGAGACTCCCTATAGTAATAATGATTAAAAATTGCACT
>JACEGR010009161.1:0-29212 GCA_014170235.1 Listronotus bonariensis
TTATAACACTGGTGAATCACACATAATTTCTTTACATTTTAAAATTTCTTCATTTATTGTCTTTTCAAGATGTAATTGTGTTTCCTAATAGAAGCCTCACAAAAACAAAAATACTTTTGACATGGAACACATGGCAACGTTGACTCAGGATAGGCTGTCAGTGGATACTCTGTAGACTCGAAAACTCTGTAACAAAAAAAAAAATAATTAGAAAGATCCCCAAAATTTAATTGTTCTTTTTTTTCTAAAACTCCTAGTAAGAAAATTAATGTGTAATAAAAAGTTACCAACCGTCTTTAAATTTTACAGACTGATTACAACGGTAACATAAAAAAATATTCTACATTTAAAAATAATTACTATTTTTTTTTAAATAATGAAAAAACACTATATAAACTCAAAACTCTGTAAAAAAAATTAGAAAGATTCCAAAATTTAATTGTTTTTTTTTAAAGTAAACCAATAGTAAAATTAATATTTAATCAAAAGTTACCAGCCATCTTAAATTTTTTTACAAACTGATTACAACAGTAACATAAAAAATATTAACTCTACTTTTAAAAACTATTTTAAAAATAATGAAAAATACACTTACCACTTACTGTAGTTCGATAAACTCATAAAGTGTAGCCGGTTTCGGCTTTCCAACATCTTTTTTCCTTTATACAGTAATCCAACATTATTTTTCTCGTTAATAGAAACGATATTCTCATCTGATAAATCAAGACGTTTTGGAAGAAATATCTTTCTGTCTTCTAATTCTACCAATATTGATGGTCCAAATTTTGTTAAAACTTTTTTCATATTTAAAACTTTATATATTTTATTTAACTCAAGACTGTCAGAAGAACTGACCTCTTTAAAATTAAGTTGTTCGTTAAGCGAGGATAAAAGAGACATGTTTTATTTTTGTTTGACAAAAATATCCTAATAATTACCTTAATAAATTTTGCCTTATATACTCTTTTTCAATTTATATTTTCAAAACAAGTACCTCCGTTTTTGATTCTCACGGTATATTTTTGTAACAAAAACACAAATTAAAAATATTTTCGAAAAATAAGCCTTGATAAGAGTAAAATAATATTATTGTTAGAATTTTGAAAAATAAGGAAGCCTGAAAACCGCATTATTATTATTGTATTTCAAAAATATTTGTGTTAATGTATGAAAAAATAAGGAAGCCTGAAAACCGCATTATTATTGTTGGAATTTTAAAAATAACAAATATTTGCGTAGCATTTTGTAAAAACAACAACATCAATTTTATTAATGGATGGTACTTCTTTGAGTACACGCCAAAATTAAGTTAAAAGTACTAAAACCAAAAAATTTAAACAAGTAAAAGATAATTAAAGAATCGACGTTTCGGTGGCAAATCTGCCACCGTTGTCAAACAAAGGAAATAAAATGATAAAAATGAAAACTTACTATTATTCAGGCTTTAAAATTCAAATTTTTTATGTTTTTTCTTGGATATTCTGAAAATTTTGACATTAAATGTCAAAACATGTTTATTTATTTTTAAAATAAACATGTTTTGACATTTAATGTCAAAATTTTCAGAATATCCAAGAAAAACATAAAAAATTTGAATTTTAAAGCCTGAATAATAGTAAGTTTTCATTTTTATCATTTTATTTCCTTTGTCTTGACAACGGTGGCAGATTTGCCACCGAAACGTCGATTTTTTAATTATCTTTTACTTGTTTAAATTTTTTTGGTTTTTTAGTACTTTTAACTTAATTTTGGCGTGTACCCAAGGAAGTACCATCCATTAAATGAATCCGCCAAACTACAGAACATATCTTCAATCAATTTTATTTGTATGTGCATTTTATATATATGCATTTTCTAAAAATAAGGAAACCGAAACAAATATTATGTCGCGAAAGGATGATAGATAAATCGAATTTTAAAACGGAAGCCGTGATAAGCGCAAGTTTTACTACTAATACTACTACATCAGCTGATTATACGGGTAATGTTAATTTATATATACCGATCAATTTTGTAAAACTGTTATACGCTGGAAAAAATTTGCAAGGTCTTTTTTGATAAAAATATTATTTATGGTTCCTATATATATATTTTTGAAAAATAAGGAAACCGAAACAATTATATATGTCGCAAAAAACGGAAGCCGATACAGGATCGCGCCCCGCGCGCGGGCGTCGAGGTCAAGCTACGTCAAAGCGGTCAAATACGTCAAATTTTTACTCAAACATTCTACGTCAGACTCCTACGTCATCCTAAACGACAAATTCCTACGTCACACCTCGTACGTCATCCTCCCCAAGTGCCCCCATGACGTCAGGCTCCTATATTGCCCCTATACACTACTCAACTTCAAGTATATACCCTACATTTGAGTTATCCGGTGTATTGATAATATTTTTAGAGTAAAAATCAAGATTGTCAATCCAACAAAAATCTCCTGTTGGTAAATATTAACTCATAGCTGTACCATACAAATTATTAACATCAAAATACATGAGAAAAGAAGATGATTCATCTGGATTAAAATCATCTTTCATATATTTATTGTTAGCTTTTCCATATCGATTACTACATTGTGAAATACCCCTCGAATTCCCTTTTCAATAAACATAATTATATTAACATCAGTAAGCAATTCTAAGGTAATTTCACTTATTTTAAGACAACTTGAATAGGCCAAACCTGGACATGTAAAATATTTTAAACATTCTAGATTATAGGTTTTTAAACATAATTTTCGGAAATTTTCGAAAATATCACTTAAAAGTAAAACGTCAGTTTTTAAATACAATTCTGCATATTCTTGTAGATTTTTAATTTTAAATGTATTCCAGACGTTAATTGCATGCTGATAATCCAGAATCTGAAATATGTGATTGAGAAAGTTTATTATAAAAAGCTCTTTAGACGGTAACTGAGTTTCTTTTAATTTATCCCAATTACTAAGATAATCGTATGGAAATATACCTTTTTTGATAACAGCTCAAATTCTAAATTTGTTTTGCAAAAACTTTTAGTAATAATTTTTTCACCATTATCCAAATAAGAACTTAATTTTTCTAAACTACTTGGCATCATACGGAAAGAATCAATAAAGCGAAATTGAATTTTTGAGCAAGAAAATTGTTTGGTAAAAGCAATATATTTTTCTTTATTAACAGGTAATAAATAAATTGGACCTGGAGCTTCTGTTGCAAGAGCCTTAAATGTGTCCATCTCGAAAATACTACTATTCATAAATGCAATGGAAAAACATGTCTTACAATTTAGAAATAGTATACCTTTAAACGAAATACAAAAGATGATTGAGGTTTTTCTTGGAGAAATAAATGACCGATTTAAAAATGCCGAAAATAATGAACTTATAGCACAAGCTGTTATTTTAGATCCGAGATTTAAAAATATGGGTTTAAAGATACATTCACATTCAAAGCAAATCAAGCTATCGAAGTGCTAAAGTGTAAAGTTAAAAGGACAAGAGTATTAAAGTTAAATTATCTGAAGATAATAGGCAAGAAGCTTCACTAGAACAACAATTACCCAGCTCTAGTAAATCTCTTCTATGGAAAGCTTTTGACGAAAAAGTTTGTGCTATTCGTGCACCCTATGACCCTACTGTAGCAGCAATACTGGAAGTGGATAAATACATCAACGAACCTCTGATTGGGAGGCATGAAGATCCGTTAACATGGTGGTTTCAAAGAAAAACATTTATCCCATACTTTACGATCTAGTTAAGAAAAGACTGTGTACTATGGCAACATCTGTTCCTTGTGAACGAATTTTTTCTAAAGCGGGACAAGTAGTGACAGAAAAAAGAAATAGACTTAAGGGTTCAAAAATAAATCAAATATTATTTTTACATGTTAATCTTTAAAAATACAAATGTCCATAACACGTATTTTACATAAATAGTCAGTTCTAAGTTAAACGTATGTTATTACAAAGGTTCAGGTTTATTTAAAATAGAAAATAAAACTAATTTACTTTAAATATAATTAGTAATTTTGCCATAGCCTTACTAAAAATATATTTTTTTATCTGATAAAAATGTGCAAAAAGATTTATTTTATACCTGTCTATAACAAACACAACCTCCGATAACATATTATTTATTATTATTAGCAAGCATAAAATAAGAAATCTTAACAGACGCTTGCCGGGTTACGGGTCCGAGAGACCGAGAATCTCTAAATTCTTCAAACTGAATGCAAACGGAACGCGGTGCCAAGCCAAAGCTAATTTGTTTCCGTTCGATCTTCGATCATAACCTACGCGCACGTATTAGGTTACGAGTCGATCTCTAAATGGATCGCTTCTTCGTTCATGATCATTTTTAATTCGCTCTCGGTTCTAGGACCCGTGATCCGTCAAACTAAATTTTGGGATTCGGGTCAGTCGGGTCTTGTTAAAGATCCGAATCTTCGAACCGGGTCGGATCCGATCCGACCAACACTACTTAATTATAAAATGAGAATCATACCCAGAAAGATTATGAAATACCACAGGTAACATTGCATCATTCTTATAATTGAGGTTACAAGAGACATGAGCACTACCCCTATATTTCCCAGTAAAATGACAATGATCCTTAACTTTTATTTGATCATCTTGAAAAGATTTTAAACAAATATGACATGTGGTTGATAGAGCAAAATCCCGTTTTTGTTGGTCTGATAATGGAGTCATTGGAACTGTATTTAAAAATAAATGAGATAGTTTTTTGATAATTCTTGTAATTGTAAAACAAACCAAACTATACAATCCTTACCAGTGTATAAATTAAATTTTGATAAGGAGTTATCATATGAACATATTAAATTATAGGCAATACTAAATGGGACATGTTTTTGAATTTTTTCATCTGTCCTAAAGTATTTGTATCTTCATATTTTTCTAATATACACTCTAAATCAGCGTAAATAACAAAGGGGACTTTTTCTTTATTTTTATATTGTGAAAATGAAATAAATTTTTCCGTTTCTGTTGGCATAGTTATTTTGGTTGTGTTAAGTTTTTACATGTAAACATATGTTTATTTAAATTTTCGTTTGAATAAAAGTGATTGAGACACCTATCACAATAAAAAATTTATTTGTTAAATCATTACTTTGTTTACAGAGTAAACGAGATAAGTCTTTAATTAAAGTAAAATGAAAAACTTGTTCAAAATTCTGTATATTTTCATACAAATTCATTTTATTATCGTTTTCACTATCTTCCTCATCAGAGTCAAAAGAATTTATAGTTGGTATTATTAAGAGATTAATTTTGGTTAAAAAATTAAATTGTGTTAAACATACCGGTAGAATCTCTCTTTTTCAAAAGAAAATACATTAATTGAAAGGTTATTCATTTTTTCAAATTTAGGTATGTCTTTTAATTTTATAGGAAAAGTAATTCCATCATATTTAAGTATTTGACTAAAATGTGGATAAGAAGATGTTCTAATAGGATTATGAACATCCGAACATGGATGTAGGGCTGCTACAATAGACCATAGAAAACAATACTCATCATTATTTCTAATATTAAGAACTCCCTTGTTTTCTGTATAAATTTAGGAACCTTAATAAATGTAGAATTACCAATATTTATAGGTGAATAATGATTTAAATTAACTTTCAGTTGTAAAATCTCAAGAAGGGCATAACCTGAATCTCTTTCTTGAAATTCTTCAAGCTTTTTTAAAGTATTATTTTTAATATGATTAGCATAAAATTCCCTTAAATCTGTATTTAAATCGATTAGTCTGTTTTTAGTTTGAAAATGTTTTATATCAGTTTCTCCAGTTTGAGGTTTTACGAAATTTGCGAAAAAATGACATTTACCTTTAATAGTGATTTTTGAAGTTCTTTTTAACTCTACATGAGAACAATCTAAAAGCTTTATTAAAAATACAACTGGATCTTTAATATTTAAATTAATAATAGTACCGGTTCTTATTCGCCCTTTAAAACAAGACTCCACCTCTTGCCAAATCACACTTTTCCCTGATGATAATTTATTTAAGTTTTTCTTTAAATTCCTATTATATCTAAAAGTTGTTTTAAAATTTTTTAAAAGTGCCAAGTTAGATTCTAATTTTAAAAACCTTTTCTATTTTTTGCCACCACACTTCTCTTAATATATTTTTTTAAATTAAAATATTTTTGTTTAAAAATGTAATCCACTTACTATAGTCTTCCTTAGTTTTAATTAATTTGCCAACTTGTTTCACTTTTTTCACCATTTCATCAGTCAAATTACCAATTTCAGCACAGGTGCTCATATTTCTTATATTATTATTATTATTATTATTTTAATAAAGTGTTTACTGGTTAAGCATTCAAAACGGTATGGGAGTAACTTTAAACCTAATTATTATTATTTAAAAATATATAATAAATTTATTTTAAAATAGAGATCTTTAGCAAATCTAAATTAATTTATAATGCATTTTAATGTACTAAATAATTAGTAAATATAAATATTTACTAGAGAACTCTAATATACATATCAACTTTAAAAGATAAGATACAATTTTTATAACTAAACACATTTTTAAAATCTTATCTACAATTTTGCTTATTTAACCTTATAACCTTTCTAATTTTTGTCAGACTTTACGGCGCCCTTATTTAAATTTTTTAAAATATATGTTTATTTAATAAAATTATTTTTAGAAAAGAAAAAAATAGCATTGCAATTAAATAAATAAATTGTGAGATCTCTATTTTTAATTAAATTTTGTATAAATACAGCAAACTTTAGCTGTTTAAGTATCTAGTGTGTTTTGTAAGTATTACAAAGACTTATACAAATTAAAAAAAAAAATGGCAGGTATCCCTAGCACTATTATAATTTCAAGTCTAGATCTAGACTTGTTACCAATCAAAATGTTGTTTGTGTTCGTCAAACAATTGTTCTTGTAAGTATAACATTTATTTTATTTCATAATACAGTGTGTCTACTTAGGCTTGCACCAATTTACAAAACTTTTTTATAAATAACTTTGTGAAAAAAGATATATATATATATATATATATATATATATATATATATATATATATATATATATTGATAAACTGTATGTTACCACTTCCAAATCGGATACAGAATTAGCGCTGTCACTTCATATATAACGCTGTGACTTCCGATTTCGGAAGTCATAACGTTTTGTGCTGATTTAAGCTGCGAACCTTTTATTACGTCATTGGGGTTCATTACACAAAAATTTTTGTGGAAGTCATTTTGACCTCACATACCCGCTAAATAAAATTTTAGTTGTCGTTTATATCATTGGCGCTAGTGTCGCCTTCTGAGTAGTAATGGGTTGAACGTTGTTACTTCCACATTTATCTCTTACATACGGAAATGACTAATATAAATTGCATTCGAATTTATCGCTTAATGGAATATTTATATTGTGATAACTTTGTTATTTGTAAAAGACGAAAAATTAAATTGCAAAAGTTATATATTCTGATTTCGTCAGTAGTTTTAAAATTGCTGAAGTGTGTGTTGTGACTTCCTTAGAACACGATGACTTCTAGGGGAAAAAAATATTAAGTATGATCTTAGGTAAGTAATATGACTTGGATTAAGTTAGAATATTTATATTTCAAAGTATTTCTATCGCGTACTAGGCGAAATAGTTCCTGAGTTTATTTACAATATAAAATATTATTAGACTAGGGCTGAAGCCTTTGAAAATGGTAAAAAGTGAAAAAAATAATAGTAGGATGAAACTCATTGAAAAAGAAAGAGAATATAACAAAAATAGAAGGAAAAATAATTTACGGGTGATCTGAGGTCGGAAATGGGGAGGGGGAGTTTTTAAGGGTAAAAAACGGTTTATCTCGATTTCCGGCAAAACTACAAGTTCTATGAAAAAAAGTTAAATGGCATAGTTGTAGGTAATAAAAAGGTCTATAATTTTTGTTTGTACGCTGTTTTTACATAACTTCACAATTTATGTGAAAATTCAAAAACCAAGTTTTTGGTTTTTATTTTTATCTTTTACAAAAATTAAAATAAATTAACAAAATTTGGTGAGAATTTTTCTTTTAAGTCCCAAACACACTGTAATTTTTTTGTTATAAAATATTTATTTTTTTGCCTTATTTTGACCTAATATCCAAAAGCACCCTAATTTGCAATCGAAAATTTTCCCGTCAAAATATCTGCTTTTTTAAAAAGTCGGTGAGCTTTTTGTTTGTTTAAATCTCTACTTTCTGATGGTGTAAAAAAATATACATTATGTTCTCAGAAAATGCAAAGAAACGAAAAAAACTCGAATCCGATTTTTTTAATCATTATGTACAATTTTGAGCTATTTTATTAAAATTTACATTTTAATTACTCGAAAAACGTAAGATTCCAAGTTACATTGATAAAAAAAAAAAATTACAAATCCATAAACGGTAAAGATTGCAAAAAACATGCGAAAAGAGTTGTTATAAAAAAATTCGGATTCAAGTTTTTTCGTTTCTTTGCATTTTCTGAGAACATTTACCATAGTAATGTATATTTTTACATCACCAGAAAGTAGAGATTTAAACAAACGGAAAGCGCACCGACTTTTTAACAAAGCAAATATTTTGACGGGAGAATTTTCGATTGAAAATTAGGGTGCTTTTTCGATATTAAGTCAAAATAAGGTGAAAAAATAAATATTTTTAATCAAAAAATTACAGTATGTTTGGGACATAAAAAGGCAAGTGTTCACCAAATTTAGTGAAAATTTTTTTATTTTTTTTTGTAAAAGATAAAAATAAAAAACCAAAAACTTGGTTATTTGAATTTTGCACCTAAATTGTGAGGTTATGTGAAAAATGTGTGAATACAAAAGTTGCAGATCTTTTTATTACCTACAACTTTGCCATTTAACTTTTTTCATAGG
The DNA here is from genome assembly GCA_014170235.1 of Listronotus bonariensis. Taxonomy (NCBI): domain Eukaryota; kingdom Metazoa; phylum Arthropoda; class Insecta; order Coleoptera; family Curculionidae; genus Listronotus; species Listronotus bonariensis. The sequence goes on from JACEGR010009161.1 coordinate 8,885, forward strand.
ACTGTTTTTACCCTTAAAAATTCCCCCTCCCCCTTCCCGACCTTAAATCGCCTGTAAATTATGTTTCCTTTCATTTTTGCTATATTCTCTTTCTTTTTCAATGGATTTCATTCCACTATTATTTTTTGGTTTCAAAAACTATTGACCCTGGTCTATATATGCAACAAAGTCGTTCACCGCGAGTAATTATTTTTAAAAATAAAAACGTGTTTTACTTATTGTAATCAGAAATTTTTGGGGAAATACATTTTAGAAGGTCCTAATCCAATCCCAACACCTGTAAAAGAAAAAATGAAGGAACCACAAACCAGCAAAGTACAACTTCAACCTCAAAGACATTGGTAGGTATTGTGTACAAAAATATAAATATTTTAGGGAGGAAATGTAAGCAAGTAGTGTAGGCAAATTATTACTAATTAATTTGATTGCAGTTTTTGTGATAAGAATAAAAGAAATATAATGTTTGAAGATTAGACGATAAGGTCAATATCGTTAATTAGGCCTGAAGCTGGGGTCATATTTTACTAATTACTCTAAACCACTTGGTAATTCGCTAATAGTTTCTCAGGAAGACTTCGAATGGTGAAATATAAGTATAGGAGCTACTTCTGGCCGCTTTCTTAAAAGAACGCTAACTTGATATAATTAAAATGTTCTATATTTTTTGCCTAAGTGGGTTGGGCTGACTGGTAAAAAGCTTTAAAAATATATATTGTGTATAAAGGCAAAGTGCACTATTTTAATTCAAATTAAATTTAAAATGCCAAAAATAAATTTTTTAGTAGTTCCTAAACCTAAATTAATTAGAGTAATCAGAAACCATGCAAAAGGTAGATATGCATTGTAAGACATGCTAAAAATAATGCATATCCGAAATACATAAAACTATTTAGGGCGTCCTATTTAAAGTAAGAAACTTGATAAAGAAAAAATTAATGTAAAACCAACCAGTTATTCTCTACAAATTAATAAGGGATCAGGGTCATGTCCATCTTAGGTAAGTCACCCTAGACGTAACCCTCCACTATCACTTGCCATACTTCAGTTATTCTTTTAGTATTTCTCTTGACTCTCTATCAGCGGATTGTCAAGTGGTGGGGATTCATCAATCTATAAAAAATAACGCTAGCCACAAGCCTAAATGTAGTATTCTATTTTAGTGTTAATTTCTGAATTTCTGCAAAGTTTATAAAAAAATGTGAATTAAATACACCAAATGAGATTATGTGCTAAATAATAGGGTTAGGGTTAGGTTCCCCATAGTTATGAAAAAATTTTGGCTTCAAAAGGGGATGTTAAATATTAAATCCACAGTCGGTTGTTTAACGCTTTGTTAATTAGATAACTGACGGTTATCACGTTAAATCTGACAGAATACAAAATAATGGCACTGATATACACAAGTCAAAGCGTTCGGTGACATATATTTGTATTCTGTCACATTTAAACAATAAATAAAACTTTGAACAAACGGCTGGTAATATTTAATTTTAACCCGAAGATAAAAACAGTGAGAAATTAACATATTTTTAAATAACCTACAAACATTATTTTATGATATAAAATTATCTAGTTATTTGGCTCATTAGTGCGAGAAGGTCCAGTATGTCAGATATGATAAGCAATACTAAAAATGCGATGTTTTAAATGTTTCACTATTTTAGTTTGGTAACCGTTTTTGCATTGTCAAGCTTTAAAGTTTTTACGAAAAATTCCGTAAAAAAATAACAATCTGTTTAAAAAAATCAGTAAAAAGCAACTGATAAAATTTATTTAAAACTATTGTTGTATTAAAATAACTTTGCAAATAAAATTGGACATAACTTGTACAGGTTGTTATTAACAGCAGTGTCAATTTACCATTATTTCAAGTAATACAACTTCAATTGATTTTCAAGTCCCTATATATTAAGGGAATAAGTTGTTTAGTACCATTGCCCTACAAATTTGCAATCACAATCCATATAATAAAATGACTGAGGCTGTTACAATTTTAGATTCTACTAGAAAATGCTTGACCAACCCTATTTCCCGCTGGATTTATCATGCCATCGGATTTAAAAGGTGTTATCCATTAACGTTTCCAATAGAAAAATACATTTAAAAAAAAGTTAATTTTAAAAAATAGAACTTTGTCCTGCCTCATAGTATTTGCCCAAAGAACATTCTCTTCAATGTGTAACAATTTTTTACAGCATTTTGCCATTAGCAATGAAAATGCTATTAAAATAATTTTACTCTAAAATTTTTTTAATGAATTATCGGGTAGGTTCTCTTTCCCAAATTTTCCGTCAAAATTTAAAAGTTTGGCAGCACTGCAATGGTTACAAAATTGAAATAGCGAGCTATACAAAGAACTTTATGCCTAAGTCAACAGTGTATAAAATAATGGTGATAACTATGTAAAATAACTCATTTTTCCACGCTTTGCCTTAGTGGGCCACACTGTATAAACAATTTTTTTTTTTTTTAGAGATAAATATCTCGGCATACAATACAACTTTTACTCGAAACATTTTTTGTATTTCTAATAATAAGATATAGTGGAATTCCTCGTACTAATGTGCCACTCTGTATAAGCGTCAGTTAAAATGGTTGTGGTAATTCCCTTATATGTTCTTACAGGATTGGATTAATAAAAGTGATTTTGAAATACCTACACCAAAGTCATTAGAAGATCTAAATAAAGATTCAGCTAAAATACCAAAGATAAAGGTAATAGTTATTTATGCATTTAGTGACCCTTTTTTATAAATGGGAATATTGTCGCATATGGCGCAGGTTCAGGTGAATGCGATAATTCCATGGTCACTTTGGTCACTGGAGAAATCAAGTTTTTGGGATTAGACCGTGTCAAAGTGGAATTACTTCCCGACGTTTCACCGCCGATTGCATGTGGCATCTTCAGTGATCTTTACTCTAGGAGATTAGAATACTAAATGACGGTCTAATCGCAAAAACTATGATTTCTCAAGGTATCCTACACTAAGCAGTATTAAAAAAAAATTGTGCCAACGAAAAATACATAGGTATATTAAAAATTAAAATATACTTTATTTTTTTACGCAATATTGTGTAAATTAATTTATTTTACGCACTAGTGAGTAAAATAGGTACTTTAGGCACGGTAGTAAAAAATATATGTATACATTCTAAATCCCACATAGTGGATGGCCGATTACTATATTCTTCATAACTTAGGGGATATGAAAATAAAGGACTTGATTAGTAAATTATGATAAGTTGCAATTAAAAGGTTTATTTTTAAATTTGATGAATCAAAATCATTTTTAAAACTAAGGCCCTGCTTGATGTTGTCTTGTTCGGTTTCTGTTGTTGCGATACTGGAAAGTTTATTGTGTTGACCTTAAGGATAACCTGTGGTAGCTCTAGAATGTTCAAAATGTTTTATCTAAAAAGTGAGACATGGGACTCACACCAAATATATACCAGATGCTATTGGCCTCAAAGAGAACCTTTTGGTAAAGAAAATTTTTATTTTGGAATTTGCGAAAAAAGCTGATTTTTTCAATTGACCATCCAGAGAAAAATCTAAGTTTCAAAAGCGAACCTTTTATTTGTATTTTTTCGTGAATTCGATCAAATTTTATCGTCAAATCCCAAATTTTGCAGATGTTTTTGTTTGTTTGCAGTATGTTTTTAAAAAATCATAGCCAGTTAAATTTTTTTCACTCAACAATTTTCTCATGCATATATTTCAGATGCCTCTAACTTCAAGAAAAATGCAGATATTTTCGTGTAATTTGGGAGATTTTGGAAATTTTGATTATTTCGGTTAAACCGCAAATTGATAGTTACAGGGGATAAAAAGTAATATCGTAGCATGTAAGCTGTTTCATTCTACCATTTAGACGCTACAGCTTGTCAAAATGGGATTTTTTCAAGGGCGCGTATTTCAAAACTATTTAATATAGAACATGATACATCAAATATGTTTAGAAACGCAAAATACGAAACAAAAATTGTTTTTATTGTTTACGTACAAATTAAAAATAGGGTGTTCTGTTAAAAAAAAATTAAGTTTTTACCCACTTTTGTGCAACACCCTGTTTAGTAAAAATTCTTTTGAACTTTTAGAAACTGTGCAATATGCATGCTTTGTTACAATATTGGTACACCCTACTCTTGTTTAATAAATATACTTTATAAATAATAGTCCCAAGGTAGTTTCTTAAATATTCTTTTGAATTCTATATTTTTAATTCTGCAAATAAAATTGTTCAACCATATTTAAATACCACAATGCTCTTAAAATAACTTTATTGCAGATTTTGCAAAATATAGTAGTTGCTCCGGCTCCGAGCCTAAGTAAAAAGTTAAACGTATTGAATAAAGATGGTATTTCTAATAATAATCCGGAAAACTGTGGCGAGGTAAGAAAACATTAAACAAAAATTGTTTTTGTTTATGTAGTAATAATATATTTTAGGGTACTCACAATATCCTTAACACAAATAACACTGAAAAAGTGGAAAACGTAAACTTCACGGATATATATGAATTTCATTCCAGCACAGAAGAGAGTAATGATGATAGTCGGGACTTGGATTACTGTGTAACTGATTATTCCAGTACTAATTCATCTACAGGTTCAAAGAGTTTAAGCACGAAATCATTCGAAACTGACCACATTGGCAAACCAGTAAATCCTGAAGTCATTCAAAATTGTACATATGAATTAAGTGCCCGTCAAATTAGGACAAGTGAAAAGATTAAGGTATTGCATTCAAGTTCAAAATTTGAAGTGTGCTTAAAACATTTACTCGAAACTGTACTAAATTGGGCGCCCATAGAATCTTTTCCAGGGGAGGTTCTTTTGCATTCACAAGGTATTATTTCTTAAATATAGTCATATTGGTCTAATTTTTCAAAATGATTAGTTTGTTTTTTGTTTCGTATATATCAGAATTTATTGATCGAAAAGAAATAACCGCTTGTATTTTACGAATTTTCCAGTAAATACACCAAATGTCTCAACAGCCAAGAGGGACATCTATCTTCCCTACCCCTGCCTCTTCGGTCGCCACTGGTACTAAAGGCATTACGTCATACTATATGAACTATATTATAAATATAATTAAAACTTATCCAGGATTGTCTTGTAGTGTATAATTCCTCAATATTTGAGGTTCTATAACAGGTAGAAGAAATTATTAATTGCCATTTTCCTACTTAAGTTGCATACTCTAAAACTAGTTCTGCTATACAAGCTGTTTCATTAATGCAGAACGTTATCAAATACTCTATCTTTTTTCTGTAATCTGTTGTAGACTGCAGATATTGACTTAATCACAAATTATTTTTTTATTGTTTGCGCTGTTGCTAAAGTATAATTAAATTTGTAAATTTTCAGAACATCTAATATGTAATAAGTAAGTTAAAAAAATATATTCAACGTTTTCGTGTTCCTTTCATAACACCCGAAATATTGTGGAATTACACACTAACTGACCACCCCGTATACCACAAGCTTAATATGTCTAAATAAATAAATGCAACTTAATTAAAATTAAAGTAACTGAAAAATCACCTTTCTACCTTCGCCAAATAAATTGAAAATTTTGAAATGTTGCAAGTAAATCGGCTGCATGGTCTATAACACGAAATTTGTGTGTGGTTTAGTCTTTCGGTATTCTTGATCTACCGAGTGTTGCATCGTCGGGCAGGATATGGGAAATACTATGTAATTATTATTAGGGTCAGTTCTTGGCTACCCTAATTATTTTATTTAACCTAAATAGACTTTTCTTCAAAATAATTAGGGAAGCCAATAATTGACCCAAAATTACATGGGATTTCCTTAATCCCGCCCGACGATGTAACACCCGATATACTTAAAACTTTATTTTTAATATTTTCACATACAGGCTGAAAAGGACAGAAAAAAGAAAATAATTAAATGCAAATACTGTCTAAATGATATAGCTACTAAAAATTTTATGCGACATCTACAAAGAAATCACATGGATTTTAAAGAGGTAAAAGATATTTTTGACTATCCAAAAAATAGTAAGGAGAGGCGAAATGCATTTAGAATGTTAAGAAATGACACAAACTTTGAATTATATATTAATAATGGTGTTATAAGGCCTAATCGACAAGCGAACAAGAATACAAATGAACCAGTAGAGACAATTTATTATCCTTGTGCATACTGCAAAGGGTTATTTCAAAAGCAATATTTAAAACGTCATTTAAAAAATTGCACAGCTTTTAAGACAGAAAATGATGCTAAAGCACAAAAAGTAAATTCCCTTTCTCGTTCTCAAACATTGATTGCATGTGCAACAGATCCAACAAATGTTATATCTCGATTAAATGTTAAGGAGCAGGTAGGAGTTACTTATTTTATTATAATTATAGAGTAAAACAATTAATGTGCTGTAAATCTTAAAAGTAAACTTACTTTAAACAAAATATAGATATGTTCGACTTGTGTTCCCAAATCACTCAACTCATCTTTATACGTATTTTAGGTATTTGATATAATGAAACCGGACGAGGTTGGTTTAGAAGCTAAAAAGATCTTCTGATTGCTCATTTTGGAAATTCGTATTTAAAAAAACATAAGCGAGAGCGAATGGCTCATGCTTGCAGCACAAGAATGAGAGAAATGGCAAGGCTATTAATTAATTTTAGGATAATTACTAACAATGAAAAAGTATCTTTTAAAGACATGATCAATCCGATTTATTTTGACACCATAGTAACAGCTGCCCGGAATATTTCTGGATATAATGCTTTTGATAAAACATTTAAATCACCCAGTCTTGCATTGCATCTTGGCACCTCATTAAAAACAATATGTGAAGAATTGACACACCTTATCATAAAACAAAGTAATGGATTTACATGCGAATCACTGGAGAATAAAAAGAAATGGATTACAGATATAAAACATTTTAAAAAGTTAATAGGGGCCCGCTGGAATATTGAATTAAGCTCTTTAGCAAACAAGGACTTACAAGAGAAACGGTGGCGCAAACCATTACTAGTACCTCTGGTTAGTGACATAAAAAAATTTCAAGAAGGAACTTTGAACCTAGCAAATGAATGTAAAGAAGTTTTTCTCAAAAACGAAGACAACGCAAGTTATTTTAAACAATTCGTTCAAAGTATTTTGGCTTTATTAATTATATTTAACAGAAGAAGAATTGGCGATGTACAGTATTTAAAAAACAAGAGTACGAAAATGAAAAAAAAACCGATTTTAAAGACTTTGAAACCGTATTAACGGAAACGGAGAAAATGCTAACAAACAAATATAAAAGGGTTGTTACTGCTGGAAAAGGATCCAGGGCGGTTGTGCTACTAATTCCAGAAAAACTACAAATATTTATTAACCTACTTTTAGAAAAGAGATCAAAATATATTGAGGCAGATAATGAATATATTTTTGCCATACCGGGAAGTACAATAAAATGGGGACAAGGGGACATTGCTATACGAACGCTTGCAAAAAAATTTAACTTAAAATTCCCTCAATCCATCACGAGCAATAAGTTAAGAAAACAAATTGCTACTGTTATGCAAATTTTAAATTTAAGTAAAGAGGATACTCAGCAATTTTCAAACTTTATGGGACATACCCTAAAAACTCACAAGGAATTTTATGAGTAAGTAAATTTTATGTAATTAAATTAGGTTTACTCGAAAACTTTTTAATTTAAGACTTCCAGTTGACATATATCAAACAGCTAAAGTCTCAAAATTATTACTCTTAATGGAAAAGGGAACAGTTCCAGCAGAATATGTAGGAAAATCTTTATCGGAAATTGAATTAAACCTCAATTCAGAATATGCAGAAGAGGATGATTTTGAAGGTAACAATCAATAACCTAGTTATAATTTACGAAATTAAAGCGGAAGTGTTTTTTAAGGTGACGAATTAATTTATAGTCTCAAAAATAATAAAGCCATAGAAAATGCGAAAGAAACTAATAAAGAAGTTGAAGTAAACTTACATCGCAAAAGACCCCAAGAAAAAGGTACGCTCGTTTTTGTATATTTGTATATATGTATGTATGTATGTATCTATCTATCTATCTATCTATCTATCTATCTATCTATCTATCTATCTATCTATCTATCTATCTATCTATTTAACTTTTAAACGATTGTTATTAAATACTTGTATTCTTTATTAACAGATACATATGTAGATGGGACTATGAACGAATGCGATATAGCTACTGACATAAAAATTAAAAAATCGGCAGAACGAAAAGGTAAAAGACACGTAAGGTTATTTGGTTATTTTCAATATTTTTTTATTAACTAGTCTTATTGCTGTCAAATAGCTGCTGTAATTAATATTTGATACCAAGGAGCAACGTGTTTATGAACATTTTTAGGTTGGTCGACAGAAGAAATTATGATTATAAAGGAGAACTTTATTCATTTTATTCAAAACGGCTCATATCCTCCAACAAAAAGAATAATAAAAGTTATCAAAGAAAAAAACATTAAACGTTCTGTAGCAACCATTAAAGCTAAGATCCAGCATTTAAGAAACCTATATTTAAAAAAGCATAACCCTTAGTTAAAGAAAACTTAATTACCAGAGACATTAATTAGGAGGTATGTTTTATTAATTAAACACAACTTAAGTAATTAATCAATTTAAATAACGAATTCATTTATTAACTTAATCATTTAATTAATAATTAATTAATTTACTTATTAACACGCAAGTAATAACATCTTCATTAAATTTTTAGGCCAGTCAAAAAACGATGTGGTTTAGAAGATATGCGCTCAGAACCAACCAGCCAACCAAGTCTAAGCATTTAACACATTTAACTAAACAAGGGACATAATTTTTTCCTTAAAATTTTTATAGTCATACAGTATTTGTAAAATGTAGTGAACCTCCTACATATTACATAAAAAAACTACTAATAGACAATGCTAGGGCACATCGATTTTGTTTAATTTTTGTACATTATTTTTATAATATTTTTAATGCCGCTAAGTTTACAGTTTTCCAAAAATTAATATAACAAGCTGTAAGCATATGCTGTCCGTAAGGTCAACACAAAAAACTTCCCAGTATCGCAACAATAGAAACCGAACAAGATAACATCAAGTACGGCCTTAGTTTTAAAAATTATTTTGATTCACGAAATTTAAAAATATACCTTTTAATTGCATTTTATCTTAATTTACTAATCAAGTCCTTTATTTTTATTTCTCCTTAGTTATGAAGAATATGGTAATCAGCCATCCACCATGTGGGATTTAGACTGCCATCTCATATCAAATACCCTGTTTATGGTTGAATTCTTAAATTCTACGAATAATTATAAACATAATATTATGTACCATGTCTGATTCCTAAAGTAAATATTTTTGGAGATATATGTACTTGAAAAATAGTCTATTTACCACTTTGACAAGGCATTTAAACAATAAATCTTAGAGCGAAGTGATTTACATGTACCTATGTTACTTTTTATTCTCTTCTTACTAATTTCAACTTCCGGTTTAACTAAAGTTATACGACTTTTGGTTGTTGCTGGTAAACCGTTAAATTTTTTAAATTGAAGATAAATAACTAACATAGGGACATGTTAGCTGTTTTGGTCTGAAAAAGTGCAAATATCTGCAAAATTATTTAATTTAATAGGATATGACACAGAAAATATGTTTTGAATTTTGGATACAATCAAAAATGCAATAATATAAACAGTGTCCCATTAAAAAATAAATCATCAACAGCTGAAAGGGTATAAACTAGGTAGCAATGCAAATATCACCAAAAGATGTAAAAAAATATGAATTCTATGTGTGCAAGCGTTTTTTTTTAATTAAGAGCCTCCATTATAAAATATTTTGGGTATTCCAAACTTTTTGTTCATACTATATATGATTACTTTCTTTATCCATCTAAACTATATTTTAGCTCTTCGCCCTTACCTCTTTTACAGAAGTATAAGAGTAACTTTGTTATTTTCATTAAAACACCGCTAATTATATTAAGTTTTTGAAAGCGTGCTTTATTGTTAATTTTGTATTATTACTTTCCTATTCCTCTCTTAGTCTTTTCGAGTTAAAAACTAATTTTTGCGAAATTTTGTTCAAAATATCTATTAATAATTATTAAACATGGGGGTATTCAAATGTAGAATTTTGAAAAATATTTTTTTATATTTCCTAAGTTCAGACATTCAAAAATATGCCAATAAGTTATAGCTGTTTTAGTGATATGGCATCAGTTCCGGTCCGACCGCTACAAGTCAACAAAAGACGGTAGGCATTCCTTCAAAGGAAGGAAAACTGCTCGTCTTGCGGAGAGAAACGCTGAAAATAACGCAGGTCAACATTTGATCTACGCCGGAACACGTTATGCCATATATACTACTAGGGGTTTTGAGGTCGCTGATTACGATCCGTTTACCTCCATTACGTCAGGCTCAAGGGCATTTGAAGGTCAAATCGCGGTAATTCAACGAAAAAATCTGAAAAAATTCAAGATTATGTTTTTGATTTGACCTTCAAATGACCTCTGGGATTAGGCGTACAATCATACAAACCACGGATTCGGACTCAGAGACCTCAAAAACATGCGCATGAATTTTTTCAGATGTTTTCGTTGAATTACCGCGATTTGACCTTCAAATGACCTCTGGGATTAGGCGTGCGGTCATACGAACCACGGATTCGGACTCGGAGACCTCAAAAACATGCGCATGAATTTATTTCAGATTTTTTTGTTGAATTACCTCGATTTGACCTTCAAATGACCTCTGGGATTAGGCGTACGGTCATACAAACCACGGATTCAAACTCGGAGACCTCAAAAACATGCGCATGAATATTTTCAGATTTTTTTCTTTGAATTACCGCGATTTGACCTTCAAATGCCCTTGACCCTGACGTGATGGGGGTAAACAGACCCTCGCATCCTAATCAGCGACCTCAAAAACCCCTAGTAGTATATATGGCATGCCGTGTTCCGGCGTAGATCAAATGTTGACCTGTGAATCAGCATGAAGTAGAAGAAGGCCCGTTGTATGAAGCTGAAATGGCTGATTAAGGAAATGTAAGTTATATGTGCTGTTTTATCAATTACACCGCCTGAAACTTAACCTAAAAGTTTAAACACGTTTTTCTCGAAACAAGTTTTTTTACCAATTGACTTGAAATTTGGTATGAATATTCCTTGTTTTTAGTATGAATCGCAAAAAATTCAAAATTTCTAATTTTGAATATTTTTTAAAAATCTGATAAAAAATTAGTGGAAAAATCGACCCTCCTTTTGAGAAGCCGCCATTTTTCGAAACAAAATTGTATTTTCAGTTTTCATAGTTCATACCATTTTGACATTTGTTCTAATCAAGAATCTATCTTTTTTTTTGTTACAGATAACCAGAAGGGTGGAAATTGTGACGGCGGAGAACATTTTTCCCCTCTACTTCAACGGCGCATAACTTACTCAAATTAATTTTTTTTTATTTTTTTTATGTATTCTTGCGATATCAGTAAAAAATGATAAAAATATAAATAGCAAAAATATTCACCGCTTTTTTTATCGAGCGTTAAAAAACGCCCGAAATTTTGGGCTTCTAGATTAGAATACCCCCTTAATTCTTTCTTTTAACTTTTGGAAAATTGAAATTGTGGAAAATTCTCATCTAATTGTCTCTTATTATTTTTTTATTATTTTTATTATCATTTTATATTTGTTTCATTTATTTATATTATATTATATCTAAATATAGGTATATATATATTTATTTATATTTATGTTATCATATTTTTTAATATTTTTTTCACATGAAAAGTTTGTTAGATTCCTGTGTATAAACACTTTAATGTTATTCTACTGCCTTTTACTTTTACAGGGTAAGTGGAGCAGATTGTTATAAGGGCGTAGCTAGGATTTTCAATTTTTTTAAAAATAAAAAGTGAGACATGTGACCCACACCAAATATATACCAGGGGCTATTAGTCCCACGGGGAACACTTTGGTAAAGAAAATTTTCATTTTGGAATTTGTGCAAAAAGTTGATTTTTTGTTCTGCCCCCCTCCCCTCAGAGAAAATGTAAGTTTCAAAAGTAAATCATCAGTTTGTATTTTTTTTTGTAATTTTGATTAAATTTTATCGTCAAATTCCAAGTTTCGCAAAATTATCTATGGTTTTTAAAAACCATGGCCAATTATATTTTTTCACTTAAGAATTTTCTTATGCAAATATTTCAGATGCTTCTAACTTCAAGAAAAATGCAGATATTTTTGCGTAATTTGGGATTTAACGATAAAATTTAGTCAAATTCTCGAAAAAAATACAAATAGAGGATTTGCTTTTGAAACTTAGATTTTCTCTGGGGGAGGGGGCAGAACAAAAAATCAACTTTTTTCGCAAATTCCAAAATGAAAATTTTCTTTACCAAAGTGTTCACCGTGGGGCTAATAGCATCTGGTATATATTTGGTGTGGGTCCCATGTCTCACTTTTTAGATAAAAAAAATTTGAAAATCCTAGCTACGCCTATGTATAATTTTTGTATTAAAATAAAACAAATAAAATATTGTCACCATATCATTTAGTTTTTTTTTCTGACTTATACGATCTTTTCTTACTACATAATATTGTCATTTTGGAGACACAATCATTACTTTATCTACGACTGCCTTGAAAATGGTTATACAGGATGTCCAAGAATATAAAAAGTGGGTACTTTGCTATATGCCAAATTCACATTTACCTCATTTCTGGAAACACCTCTTAAAAATATATCATTTTTCAACGTAAATCGAATTTCTGCGGCAAGCAAGTAGGTAAATTAAAAATCACAAACCACTATTTTAAATATGCTTGGTGAATGCCATGATTGAGCAATATATTCATTGGTTTCTATATAATTAACTGTCTTGAAACTTCTGCTCTTCATCAAATCAAGATAAGCATTTTAATATTTTAGATTTAGGGTAAATTAATTTTCTGAATATAATATTTTAGTTACAGTCGTAAAAAAGTATAGTGTAACTCTTGTTGAAATTATTTTTTAGACTCGTGTGATTTGCGGTGCTATTTTACTTTTTACAAAATATACCATTAAATATTGCAATGAATTAAAGCTTTATGCACCAATCAGGCATAAACGGGTTTAGAAAACAAACCAGTAATAAATTGTTGTTTGCAAACTGGTATATTTTCTGAAAAGTTTAAGCTTGAGTGGTACATACGGCTATTTTCCAAAAAATACAGGGTGTTATGGACATAATTTATTATATTTTAAGAGGTCATTTCTGGCGACCTTTTAAGACTATTTGGGCATTTTTTTAAATTTCGACACTTTTTAAATTTTGACAATACCCCAATACCCTTTTTACTAGGTCGACTCTAAAACTATGTACTGTTTTATAAGCAATAGACACAATACCATTACAACAAATGAGAAAAAAGTAAACAGACTTCAAACATTGCTAATTTTAAATTTAATATCTAATTTGTTTAAAACATTAATCCAACTGTATTTTTAAATGTCATATAATATGTAAATTTAGACTAACCAAACAAATTTATCTACTTAATTATCAAAAAATGTGCACCAAAAAACACAAAACTAAACGAGAATTTGGTAAAACTAAGCTTTGTTAAAGATTTTTACGTTTCTAATTATTGAAATGTGTTAAAATTTGTATTAAAAATTTGTGCAAAACTAATTTTGTGTACTTAGGTGTATCAAAATTGCAGGAAAAGTTTCCGAAAAAATGGTGATTTATTTAGACATTGGTATTTTGTCATGCAATTCCAACAGAAAGTTGTGTAACCAAGTTTTTTAAGTTTATGAAAACAACCTTTAAAATTCTTCTAAAAATGAATTAATATTATAAAAAAATATTAACCATTATCAGTTTTTTTCATACTATTTTCACCGTCAAAATTAGTGTCAAAAAATCTCCTTAGGTGTTAACGTATTGAAGAAAATTCATTTTCTTTGGGGTCAACTTTCTCGTTTATTAACGCAATGCAATATTTATCGATATTTTTTCCAATGTTTGCCACCCTATTAAAAAACCCCTTGAAATTTAATAAAGCATTTTCATAACACCCTGCATATTAATTATAAATTGCATTTTAAGGGATAATATTAATACAATCAAACAAAACTGATCATAAAAAAATAAATTTATTTGTTTAAAGACCATTATAATTCCTTTTGTAGTGTAAATTTAGTTCGTCAGTTATAAATATTAACAAAGAAGAGCTTAAGTAAAACTAACTTCTTAGGCTTGCATTTTCTTTATTTATGAATTATTACAACGTTTCGGTTAGGTGTATCTCTAACCATTATCAAGGAATTGACTTGGTAACGGTTAGAGATACACCTAACCGAAACGTTGTGATAATTTATCATAAGTAAATATAATGCAGGTCCAAAAACTTTACTCCTTCATCCACATTGTCTGTCTACAACATTCATACAAAAAAAAATTTAAATTAGCGTATATTAAATTATATTTTTGGACTTAAATCCAAAATTTAAAAAAAAAACATAATATATGGAAGCAAAATTTGGTATAAAATTAACCATTAGATTTCTTTTTGTAGTGTAATTTAATTCGTTAGTTATAAATATTAACAAAGGTGAGAATAAGTCAAACTAATATCTTAGGCTTGCATTTTCTTTATTTATGAATTTTCACGATGTTTCGGTTAGGTGTATCTCTAATCGATATTAAATGAGAACTGAACATTCTGACCTAATAACGTTAGTTCTGGTTACCCTAATTGAAACGTCGTGAAAATTCATAAAATCATAAATAAAGACAATGCAAAGCCAAGAAGTTAGCTTTACTCATCCAGCCAAATTACCCAAAACCTTCAAACAAAGAAAAGAATAATCTTATATTAGCGGCTAGTAAATTATGTCTCTGGACCATACAAATTTTTATATAAATAAAAATTTAAAAAAATAATAAAAACAAAATTTATTGCAAAAATTAAACAATTACAGGGTCTGGTAACGATGTGGGGATGAAAGACAGCCTATTTATTAAAGAACTTTTACTTTTTGATGCGGCAATAAACTGATGCATAAGAGGTGCACCTTTTAAAAAATAATAGTTCTATTAGTATATAATTATTTAAATAAAATCCCTTGTGTAATATTGCAGTTTTAAATTTTAGGCAAAATGTGTCACGTCCTATACCTACCTGCATTAAGTAGTTGATATTTGCTCTTGAAAAATTACCTTATCATCTCTTTGATTGGCTACAGCGTCTAAAAGTCTAAATAGTAGATCTTAGAGCAAATCATCTTTCATGTTCTATGTCAGTAAATTTTGATTATTCCAATTAAGCCGAAAGTTGATATACATATTTTTAAATATCTATTGGATAAAAAACTAATGTAGGAACATGTAAGCCGTTTTGCTCTAAGCTCTAGCGTTTAGACGCTTTAACCAATTGAAGGTGTAAAAGGCAATTTTCAATTTCAAATACCTGAAAAACTACTTAATAAAGGTAGATATAGAAAATACCACATTAAATATGCATAGAGTTTTGCTTAAAATTTAAAACTGCAATAATATACAGGGTTATTCACGGTGAGTGTCCTATTAAAAGATCTCGGAAACTACTAAAGATACATTTTTTAAATTTTGGCACTGGGTTTAGTTAATAACGATCTTTATATGGCAAATATTTCATGTTTCTGGGACTTCCGGTTATACCGGAAGTAAGTATCAACTTGCTTATTTTAAATAAATAAATAAATATAATATTTTTGGATCCTGACTACGTACGTACCTGCAGTATTGACATTTCCTCATGAATCACCCTGTATTTGGTGTGGGTCGCATGTTTCACTTTTTAGATTTAAAAAAATTTAAAATCCTATCGACGCCTCTGGATAATATGATGAAAAATAAACTCTATAGAAAAAATTAATTAAGCTAAATAATTAATTAAATAAAAGAAAAACTTTTGTACCAAGAGGTGACGTTTAAAATTTTAGGAAACATAGGCCACCGGCAACTTTTAATAGTTACTTTGTATTTTAATTGTTGCCATTGTTATTATCAGGAAGATATTTATGCAGACATACCCGCGTGTTTAAGCAGGCTTTCTATATTTTTATAAGCATACTGTAGCACCCCCAACTTAAAAATACTTTCCGACTAAACAATTTTTCTTTTTTACAGAAACATGTTCCATATAATAATTTGGGGTATAGTAATAAATAGCATCAGCATGGCTTCTGCTCAACCTCCACAGGGAGGGGCAATAGCAGCAGGAGGGGCCAATCCACCACCACCACCCCTCCCCCAGGTAGAGGTTTTCGGTTAGAATGTAGTGACCGATATGCATTAGAGGACGTATGTGACCCAAATCTTATGCAGCAGTTTCAACAAAATGCTCCCCGGGATATCATGTAACGTCAGTTGATCCGTGTATTTATAAAGGAAAAACGCACATCGGTATCTAGTAAAATACCGATCTACAGTAAATCGGCTATGTGAGGAAATTAGTAATGTATGGTACGATATGAATAACTATAAGCCACAAAATAGCAACGTCGGCCAAGTAGCAGTTGTTCCAGGCGGTTACATTGTAGAATACAAACAATTTTGCCGTTGTCACCGACGGGGCTTTAGACGTAGACGAAACGCAGCATGGTGGAATGCAACACAAGTGGCGATGAGAAATGTCGCCCACAGAATTAGTGGGCAGTTCGTGGGAGCCCCAATAATCGATTCATCTGGAAATGTAGTTAGGTGTGACGACCACGACAGCACTTGTGGACATCAAGAATTTTAAAAGTAGTGGGTAAACGGTGGCCATTTAATGACTATTTTAAATATATTTTAAAGTGATTTTAGTTTTGAATGTTAATAAATATTACTGTAGGTCAGTGGCATACCACAC
Source organism: Listronotus bonariensis (assembly GCA_014170235.1). Taxonomy (NCBI): domain Eukaryota; kingdom Metazoa; phylum Arthropoda; class Insecta; order Coleoptera; family Curculionidae; genus Listronotus; species Listronotus bonariensis. Next base: position 25,785 of record JACEGR010009161.1, read on the forward strand.
AATGTTTTTTTTTATTAAAAAGTTTTTTCAACTCAGATATGCAAGCAATTTGAGGGCCCATCGCTTTAGTTCAAATTCCTTCTGAGGTGAGAAAACTATTTAAATTTAAAAAAATTGTCTGCTGTGTCTCTAACCAACACTAACCTCTAACTTTTGGGTTGCCAGAATAAATTGATGCATAAGAGAAGCGCATTATAAAAAAAATATAAATACAATAGGTGCCAAAAATGCGTGGTACATCAAAAATATAATGTAATGGGACCTCCTATACAGGGTTATTCACGGTGAGTGTCCTATTAAAAGATCTCGGAAACTACTAAAGACACATTTTTTAAATTTTGGCACTGGGTTTAGTTAATTACGATCTTTATATGGCAAATATTTCACGTTTCTGGGACTTCCGGTTATACCGGAAGTAAGTATCAACTTGCTTATTTTAAATAGAACCCCCTGTATATTTTTGCATTTTTTGAATCTACATAAAATTCTAAGCATTTTAGCTTTTCATATTTCTATACCTAAAATTAGTAGTTTGGGAGTTATAAACAATTGAAAATCGGAATTTTTGAACTTTAACGATTTACCAAGCAAAAACAGTTGAAGATAGAGCAAAATGGCTTTCACTTTCCTATATTAACTTTTTAAGGGCTATCTAACGGTATTAAAAAGTGAAGGTGAAGTGAAGGTAAATTGAAGGTTAAATTCACCTTCATTAACCTTCAACACCCTGTATTTCGGAAACGAAGGCCTTGCGGAACCATATTTGTATAGACTCTTATGTTTATTTTTGGACCCTGACTACGTACGCGGAACAAAAAATCAACTTTTTTCGCAAATTCCAAAATGAAAATTTTCTTTACCAAAGTGTTCCCCATGGGGCTAATAGCATCTGGTATATATTTGGTGTGGGTCTCATGTCTTACTTTTTAGATTTAAAAAAATTGAAAATCCTAGCAACGCCTCCCAATTATTAATTAAAGAACATAAAATATGCGAATTTTTCTTTTTATGCATACCGCATAAAGCCAAAATTTTTGTTGATTAACCTTAATCAATTTTATTTTTGTTCATAGAAATTGAAAGAAAACTTTGGTTAAAAAAATTAAAATGACTGCCCCGTCAAAAATTTAAAGTTACTTATAATTTCTTTCTTTTTTCTCATTAAAAGATTTTCCGTCTACAAAATTACTAAAACATATTTACTTCTATATAAACATAACATCAAATACATTTACTTTATTTATATTCACTTATTTAAGATTATTCTTACCTTTGTTAATATTAATAACCAACAAACTAAATTACACTATGGAAACTATTTATTTGTCTGGTACTAAGACTAAGAAGAAAGAAAATGAACTGTGTGTCACTTGTTTACTGTTATTAAATATTCGTCGATATCAAAGCTATTAGTCACTGCTGAATTGCATATTTAGAATGTGGGAAAATTATGTGGAAGTACTATTGTATTTTGAATATATACTCTTTTTATATAAATTTATATTTTTCTAAAATAAAAAAAAATTTCCCCTCTTTTGATTAACGCATTTTACAAGCTCCCCCATTGGAAAATTGTAACCCTTATTTTATTTTCATAACGGAAAGACCAGGAAGTCAGGTCGCCTTTCATATATTCGGAAGTCATAGCATATTGTGTATCAATATGTGGAGGCAATATACGACACTTTATCAGACCATTAACATTATTTAAATCTATGGCATTACAATCTTCTCCAACAATAACTTTAGGGTGTCCGATTCCGGTTCTACTATTTCTAAATCTAATTTTCTCTTACGCCTCGTAGGTGTATCCTTTTTCTTTTTTTCATCAATTTTCATCTGAATTTCCTTTTCATACTTATTTTGAATTGATTCATGTTGTTTTTGAGAATTTTTTACTTTTCTAGGTTTTTGATTACTTTGGTTTACCATCGGTTGTTCAATCGTTTGTAAAGCCTTTTCCGAAACTACTAGTGCATTTTGTAATAATTTAATACTTTGTTTTAAAGCTTTAGTACATTGACGAACCATCGAAACGTTATATTTAGTTTTTCCAATACCCATTCCCAATTTAATTTTAGCTTTCATGGCACCAGCTACACCTAATGCTGCCATTTTTTCACTTAATCTTGCATTGTTTGCCCTTACTCGACACATAGCTTTTTTAGCTAACACTTTATCGGCTGAATGACGTACTTTTAAATCTTGATTTTTCGCATATGCAATGTCATGTTCTTTACAAGCCTCATCTAACTCATTAATACCTCTGTCACCTCGCGCTAATCTCTCTTCCAACTTTGTACCAGGACCACAATAATTGTACCCAGGTAAATGTAACTCAACAGGTAATTTGTTTATGATGGTATTCATGAGACCTTCTCCCTCAATCACATTAGTAGCATCAGGATAAAATTTCATCTTTACTCTGGAACGTCTTTAGACAAAGTGAATAAATTTAGAAGCAATGCATTCCAATAAATAGTATTATTTTACCTGTTACAGACAGCAGTACGTAAAAAAATAAAAGAAATCAATGACAACAAAACTAATAGACAAAAGTGGTAAAATTATTTCACAGCGTGCTAAGTTACCTATTAAAAATCATGATGTGGAAGAAAGTTCAAAGAGTAAGCACAGCATCCTCCTACCATCTTCAATCCGATGCATAATCGTTGGTCCTTCAAATTGTGGAAAAACTAATGTAATGCTTTCCCTAATCGAACATCCCAATGGACTTAAATTTAAAAATGTATATTTATATTCAAAGTCGTTGTATCAACCAAAATATTTATATCTTAATAGGTTGCTTAAACCTATTAAGGGGATAGGATATTTTGCTTTTAACAATAGCGAACATATATTACCACCTTCAGAGGCTAAACCACATTCTATTTTTATTTTCGATGACGTTGCATGTGATAAACAGCAAGTTATTCGTGAGTATTTTAGCATGGGTCGTCATAATCATATCGATTGTTTTTATCTATCTCAAACCTATGCAAAATTACAAAAGCATTTAATTAGAGATAACGCAAATGCATTAATTTTATTTAAGCAATATGACGTCAACTTACGACATGTCTATAGTGATCACGTAGGAACAGATATGACATTTGATTGTTTTAAAACCTTGTGCGGTTTATGTTGGAACAAACCATACCAGTTTTTAGCAATTTTTAAGGATTGTAAAATTGATGAAGGGCGATACCGATGCTGTTTTGATAAATATATATACCTATAACATATTGCTATTTACCATTATATGTTTGGTGTTATTAGCAAGCATTTGAATCATGAACGTTGCTGAAAAAGAAATTAAACAAAAACTTATAGCTCAACGTAAAGTACTTAAACAAAAGTTTGAGTTATTGAAGCAGGGTGAAATTGTTCATGAAGATTTATTTTCCCCAATCATTAAACACCTGTTA
>JACEGR010009162.1:0-29207 GCA_014170235.1 Listronotus bonariensis
ATCAGGGTGCAATATACAGCTGTAACATGAGCCATTCTCCATACAAATTGTCTTATTTATCTTTTTTCTTCAACAAAGTGTGGCTATTTAGATATAAAAGCAAAGGAGATAAAGAAGTGGGGTTAACCACTGAATTTACGCGTTACAAATTAACTTATTTACATCCATAGGCCGGTGGATTTAGTTTATTATATCCGCTTTTACAGAACTTGTGTCTATAACGCGCTGTTGCCAGCTTTTTATGTTAGAATACAATTGAATCGTTCATTTAAAAACAATACCAAGTGTCAATGAATTTAATTATAACATATTAAAATGAGACTTGGTATAAGTAAATGGTATAGAAAGAGGAGAGTTTTCGCATATTTCTCACTTTTTGGTTATTTCCGGTTTAACCAGAAATGACACAAGTTTTAAATTTTTATATGGAACACCCTGTATATTTTAACATTTTTGAATTCCAAAGACATTTCTAAATAGGAATTTGACATTTTTAGAAGTTTTTACGTTATGTTTACTTAGTGCTTATCTAAAAAGGGTTGCCATTTGAAAAATAAGAGTTAGTCACAAAAATGTTAATTTGCCAAATTGTTTTATTCCTATTTTTTATATTAGCCCCTATAACTTTGCGATTGTATATTTCTAACAACACCTAGGGACACTAGATTAATTTGTCCCCAGTCGTGGCCTCCTAGATGCAATAATAAAAATGGCTCTAAAAAATCAAGTAGGCATAGAAACTTTTTAAAATTTCTGATTAAGAATTGTCTCAGAAATCCAAAAATGATAAAATATACAGGGTGATCCATTTGAAAATTTCCGGTTATACTGGAAGAGACTGGAGAGTGAAAAATTGCTCAAACTCTCCTCTACTTATACCATTTACATCTACCAAGTCTTATTCTAATATGTTATTAACTTCAGGAGCTATGACTTGTCTAATAAATTCGTTGACAGCCAGTATAAGTAAAAAAAACATTTTATATTTGAAAATGTTACAAAAAACAACCATAATTAAAAAAATTAAACAATTAATAAAATTTATAAATAAAAACACAAATTCTAATTGGGATGCATATCCAAGAAGAAAAAAATGGAATCCCAAAAACTCAATTTTAGAAATTTTTGCCTTATGTACTTTTGAAATGGACGGTATAATTATTGAACCGGCTGGTTTATATGGTCAAAACTTTTATTGTAAATGTCAGTGTGTTTATATTGTGTTTTAATCTGAGTGTTATACGAATCCAACATCCAATATTGCCTTGTTACCACACCTGTTACTTTATAGCTTTATTGTCTTGTTTTAAGTATTCAATAATATAACAAGAACATGTTCATATAATATTAATGTTCATAAAATTTATAATATCTGCTGTTTGTCAAAATTTTTCGTGAATGTAGTAAGTTAAAAATCAATTACAAACACACTTAGTTGTCCACTCCCCTTTTAAATTTGGCAGACTCTCACAGTGTAAAGGCAAATGTTGACATATATTTTTGTTTCGTAGGAGGAAAAAGTTTATAGTAATACAGCCGAATCTTTTGGAAAACAGTGGCAAGTTGGAGATGTAGTCGGTGTTTTCCTAGATTTGATAGATCACACAATAAGTAAGGGCAGCTAAAAGTCGCGACATTCGCTTATGCCTAATTTTTTACTTCAAAAAAGCTACAATTTATTATAAACCAGTATTATTCGCCTTAATGCCGAAGTACTAAACCTTTTTAGTTGCTTAAAAGCGGTAACAAGAAAATCTATAGCTTAGCTTCCTATATTGCTAAAAACATTTCAACATATTTAATTAAGTTAGTGTTAGTTTAAAAGTAACCTTTGTGTATTATTTTTCCTCTAAGTGTAAGTTGTTTATTCATTTTTTAATTTAACATGTCTATGTGCATGAAAGTATTTTCTTGGACTCATTTAAAACTAGTTGCATTTTATTATAATATTTTCATCTGTTAAGGTTTTTCACTTAATGGCGAGCTTCTGATGGACGCACTTGGTGGAGAAACAACTTTTGCTGATGTCCAAGGTGATGCTTTTGTGCCAGCTTTTACTCTGGGTGTAGGTCAGAAAGCTAGGCTTTGTTTCGGCCAAGATGTAAATCAACTTAAGTACTTTACTATGTGTGGTTTACAGGAGGGATATGAACCATTCTGTGTGTAAGTATTGCGTTTAATTAAAACTTTAGTTTATAATATACAGGATGTCGAAAAAAATATGGAAAATCTCGCGGATATGAATAACACATATGGGAAAATAATTTTAGAAGTTTATACAACCTTTTCTTTCAAAGACATTGGTTAATAGAATAAAGATTTTTAGACATTAATATTAAACCACCAGGTATATACCAATTTTATAAGGACGAAGCTTATGTCATATATTATGATCAAAAAGTCATTTGTCACCTTGGTTATTTAGCTCATTTCATAGGTCATAAGGTTCAGCTATATAGCGAAAATAAATTCATATTTTATACTTTTATTTTTATTATATTACACTTTATTACTAAGTGCATAATTCTAATTATACAGGGTGTCCGCTCTGTATGCACCATCTAAGCAAACCAGTCAACTTCCCTATGTTTTCTACACAAAAAGGGTGTACCTTGTAAGAATGACTCTGAGCAACCGTTTTTAGGATATTTTCATTTAAGTGGTTCAGTGCAACCAAAAATGCCTTTAAAACAGTGTATTAGTTATAACTAAAATGCCTTGTAATAAACGAATGATTTTGACCACCACGTTTCGCCCATGTTGCGCTCATGTCCCGCTACTGTCCCGTACCGCTGGCTGTTTGCCGGGCGCTCTAATGCATTCTTTCATATGCTTTTTGGTTGCACTAAACCACTTAAATTCAAATATCTTAAAAATGGTTGCTTGGAGCCATTCTCACAAAGTATACCTTTTTTTGTAGAAAGCATAGGGGTGTTTTAGAGAAAAAATAATGTAACCAGCGCCCTCTAGTTTACACATAAAAATTATTATTAGATCTGTATAGCTCATGTCAAAAAACCCCTAGATGCCTAGATTTAGTAAAATAATCAAAGCATATCAAAAAATATTTAAAAAAATAAAAAATATTTTTTTTTAGTTTAACACCCTGTATCTTTCTTATTATTAATTTTTTTGATGTAAATATGTTTACTTAAATCTTAATACTTTGACATAGGGAATCTGTGATTTTTTTGTATACCATTAATTAGCAGACACCCTGTATACTACATTTTTATAATTTTATCAGAAAGCTATACTAAGTAGCAGCTCAAAGACAAAGTTTTGAGTATTTGATGATAAAATTAGTAAATTGATGTTTATACATTTTTTTAGCAATATGAATCGTGCAGTAACTTACTGGTACACAAAAGATCATCCGATTTTCGAAAATACCGACGACCTACCTGATACTAAAATCGACGTCACAAGAATCCTTGCCGGATCCGATAGCCCACCATGCTTAAAAATTAGCCACAACACGTTTGAAACTATGGAGAAGGCGAATTGGGAATTTTTGAGACTGAGTTTACCAGTTATTTGTCATTCGCAGTTTATAACGTAAGAAACTTAATAATAATAATAATAATAATAATAATAATAAAAGTCTTTATTAAGAATTATAAAATTTACAATTCCTAAAGGAAGAAGTCTAGCTAATTAGCATCAGCTACTCAACACTTAACCCTTGTAAGATAAATAAACCTAAATATCCACATAACAATTAGACAATAAATTTACAATTATATTGGTATTAATATCAAATATATAAATGTATATAAATATTACAATATACTAAATACACAATTATTTACCTTACCTCTCGCTGATGACACTGTTTGTTAGAAAGGATTAATTTTACTTTTTTCTTAAACAATGCTATAGATGGACATGCAAAGCTAGATATGAATTCGTTAAAACATTTAACCGCATTATAGGTAAAAGAACGTTGAAATATAGTTTTCTTGTGTTGAGGCATAGCAAGAGTATCAGACCTGATAGGGATATTGTGAACATCACTTCGAAAATGCAGCTTAGATCTTAGATAGAATGGGGTTGATGTTTTTAGTAGCTTGTATAGTAATACTAACAACTGGTTTTTAAATAAATTATTCATGTTTAACCAATTTAATTGATTAATTTTCTCAGATATATGGTCATACTTTTTTAAATTGAAAATAAAGCGACAACAGTTGTTTTGTATCCTTTGTAGCCGTTGTCTATCATCTTGTGTTAGACACGGATATAACTTGTGTTAAGCTTAATTATTTTATTAAAAATACTTGAAATAAAGTGACATTTATAATTCGGCAATAACGGTTATTAAAATAATTATTCTTTAGTTTTATAATTATATTGCTGACAGGCCAAAATAGTTTTTTTTCTGAGAAGAAATGCATACCACTTTCATAAAACCTATACTTTGGTCACATTAAATTGAGAAAAACACTTGAACAAAAAATGTTTACATTGGTTTAAAAAGTCAATAACCCTAGGTACCGCAATAAAAAATGTATTTTATTGGTTTAAACAGTTAGTAACCATAGTTACTCGCTAGGTATTTTTCTTAATATAAAATGACCAGATTATAATGACATTGTACATTTTAGAGAGGAGGAAAAAATGCGACGTTGGAATGAAATTAAAATTAGACAGCATAGACTAAGGATTGAGGTAGAGCAACAGATGGCTCAACAGGCGCCGAATCCTGCACATATTGATAACATTATGAAAAGTGGATTTTCTATGAGCGATATTAAGGGTAAGAAAATAAATTTACTATGGCGTATTTTTATTATTTTCACATTTAAACATTGGCACTAAATTTTGTTACATCCTCATTTCAATGTTATGGGATAATATAAGCATACGACGTCTTTCGGCATTATATCCAAAAATTCACTTCCAGTAGAGCCGGTACCATCGACCCTCTTATTTTAAATGCAAGGGCACCCGGTCCTTCTGAAGGGTCTTTCAATAAGAATTATAGTATTTCAAATAGATTTCGCAGTTTCTGATCCATACATTTTTTTAATTTCTAGGTGTTACTATATTTACTATAGTGTGCAGTTTTATGATGCATAGTCTGACCCCTCTCTAACGGTTGGAAGTATATGAAAAATTACCAAAGGGGTAGCTCAGCTGTGGCTACTTAACGTTTATTCACTCGAGAATTGGGTCGGCATCATCGGTACACTCTGCGCAGCTTAGACACCGCACAGTAGAAAAGTTTGAACTAGTGGCGGCTCGCGGTGTAGTGCAGGAAGGGAAAATTCGCATTCACCATTTTAGCAAAATTGAAAATACTTAACTATCAAAAATCTAAGTAAAAAGTCTCAATATCTAAACTTACCTAAATTTTTATACACCAAATCAATCCTTCTATCTTTTAATTTATAGCAGCAAATTTATCAATTATATATTTATAAAATAGTTAAGTTTTTATCAGTTCCTGTAGAAGCTCCTTTTGAATTGAAATATTGGCCAAAGATAAAAGTCTACCTTGGGATATAGTGTTGCTTAAGAAAGTTTTTAAACGCTTAAGACAAGAAAAACTCTGTTCCACTGACACGCTTGTCGACGATATCGTTAAAATTAGCTGAAAAAGTTTATACGCCTCGGTAAAAATGTCTTTATTTGCGCCAACTTGTTTCACTAACTGCTGCAATGAAATATTTCTATAACTTTCATTAGCAAATATTAGGTCAAGTTTATTTTTGAGTCAGCTTATTTTTGGAAATGATTTGGCATATATCTCCAATAAATTTTGAAAAGAATCAGTGGGAAAAGTTTGGTTATACTAGCCAAACTTTGCAGTATCAGCAAGACAAAGAAATTGTAGTTTGTAACAATCTTCGAATCTTACTTCCATTTCCATCAAAATATGATCTAATATTTCATAAAGAAGTGCTCTGTACTGTCCTTTAATTTCTTCCTGTGAAAAATTACTGTCGCTAATAATACTCAAACGGAAACAAATCGAAATAATACGTGAAAACCAACGAAACGACCAAAATCTATATTATCCGTTTAAGGCTAGCGATTTATCAAGCAATACACCTGAGACTCCCACCCGCGATTCTGGCCACCGGCAAGTATAGCGTTGTCATGGCAACGGAGCGTCAAAGCGTAAACAAAACCCCGCATGAGGTGTATACTTCAGTCCGTTTTATATTTGCAATACACTTGTCGCGTTGCCGAAAGAGGAGGAAAGCGACTCGCGCCAGCGGTAAATTTATATGCTAGATTTTTCATGGCGAATTTTACAAATAAGGAATAGAAATAAGATAAATGAATTGAATAATAGTAATATGTTTTATTATTTATTTTTGGTGAAGTGGCACTTCATTTACTACACCTGAATAGCCGCCACTGGTTTGAACGTGAGTTAGCTTTATGAAAAAACTTATTCACCAACTTTTCCATATTTGTATTACTTCCAACCAATTGAAAGGAGTCAAACGCTGCATCATAAACTGCATACTATACTATATGGATTAGAAACCAAGAAATATCTATTTGAAATACTATCACTTTTATTAAAAGACCCTTTATATTTAAGTTCTTTAATTCAAATAAAACGCTTCTATTTTATTTTATAATTAAATTTTATACCAAAATTCCTTTTTGTTGACAAAGCACAACATACTTTTGATACAGTAATTTTTTTCACGTCATGTTTTTAGGTTTACATCGTAATTACTCTGAGGATGCTGTTGAGTCCGACGAAGTTATGAAACATCAACACCCACAACATCAGCATCAGCAACAGCAACATATATCTAGATCTCCTACTGGTAAACCTTTACCTTCCAGACCACCTAGAAAGGGATCACTGTCTAGAAATAACAATGTGAATGGCTATGATGAAAATTGTAAGTATTAACTTTAATATGTTTTAAGTTTAAAGCTGCAAGCCTCTGGTATTTTTTTTTGAATACTAGGTTCTCTGTTATCTACGATAAGTATTGTGTATGTACAGGGTCATCCAACAAAACTAAACTAGATTACTAACAAATGTAATTGTAGCTTCTCTCTTATTAAAAATAAATAATCATAAAATATAAAATATTCATCATGTTTTTTATACATTATTTTAAATTAAAATAAGCCGCCACTTATACAATATAAATAAAAAACTTTCCTAAATATTTTTATTGTAGCTCTCAAGTAGGGTTACCAGATGAAAATATGTTTTTTCAGGACAAGCCTTTAAGAAAATCCGGACAAAATCCGGACGCCATATTTTTAGCAAAGTAACAATGTTCACCTTATCTTGGTAATAGTTACCATTTAATTTTTCTAATAAAATAAAACAAGACCAAAAAATAAATGTTTTATTTAAATTTTCAATTGAAACTTACAAAGTAAAACAACACACAAAAAAACTGAATTACTTCACAGGTACTTTTCGCTGCTTTGTATTTTATTTAAGAGTTAAATTTTCCGGTAAAAGCACAAAATTGTAAAACTCTGAACAGTTTATATGTTTTAAGTTATAAATAGTCATAAGTATTCCTTTCACAGAAGGTAAAAGCAGTCTATTTCTTTCTTTGGTCCACTGAGCAGCAATAAGTGAAAATATTCACTAGACTTATTTTTTCGGCAAGGCTGACTTCAGTTTTTTGCGGCAAAGCTGACTCTAGTGGGCATATGCTCATATAAATAGGTATATGTTCAAATAATAAAGCAAAAAAAAAAGAAGAGATCAGGGAAGCATTCAAAATTGAAAACCTTGGGGTAAAATTTATACTTTTTTACATTTATGAGTTTATGAAACACTTTTAAAGAACACTCTCCAAACACTGTGGACACAGCAGTTGGATTTTTAGGTTTTTTATATAAGTTATTTTAAAATCATCCTCTTCATCAATAAATTCATTCTGCTCTTTGATTGCCTGTAAGATTTTTTGTTTATTAAGATCACAATCAAGCCCAAATATTTTAAATTGAGGCAATCTCATTTTGGTTATTTGAACGTCATAATCTTTTAGCTTACCCTCTGCTTCCTTTTTGAGAACACTTATATCAGATATATTAGAGCATTTAATAACCATACCGCCAGCTTTGGTATTTCTTGTACCTTTAATAGCCACTTTAAGTTCTGTATATGTATGTAAGAATATTGTATAAATTTAAGAAAAATATTGTATTGACGGGTCCTACGTTCCTGTGAAATAATTATGGGATAAATAAAAACTTATCTATCTATCTAAGCTTTTGACAGGTATAATGTATTCTACTAATCTACAATGGGTTAGCTGCAGCCCCCTGTGTATCAATTTATAAGTTTTTGATAGACAATATATGGAACTAAAGACATAGTATACGTGGGAGTCATGGTTAGTTCTGGTTAGTGAAATCTCTTTTGAATTCCTTAATTTAACCTCCATTGCTGTCAAAAGCTTATAAATCGATAGAAGCTGCAGCTAACCGCTAAAAGAGGTACTTGTAGTGTTTTTTTTTTGTGAATATTTACAGATTTAATTGTAATAATAAGAAACTAAAAAGCTAAAAATAATCATTAAAAAAATAAAATTAAACCAACTTCAAAAAAATTAGTTAAAATCACTAAAAAGTTAAAAATAATAAAACAAAAAGAAGTCGGGTAGTAACATACGTGCTCAATTACTCAATGTTAATAACTAAATCAACAAAAGATTTTATACTTTTATGCAATATGCACCCGACCCGACTTGTTTTTTTTTTATTTTTTAGTGACTTTAACTAAATTTTTTGAAGTCGGTTTAATTTTCTTTTTAATGATTATGTTTGTTGACATCAATAAATAATTTAGAATTTCTTATTTTATTAATAGTTTTTTTTTATTTAATATATTTTTTTTATTTGTTTATTAATTTTGTTGTGATGATATCATGTAAAAAAGGTAAAAATTAAATGCATTAAATTCTATTTAGGCAATTCATCATCTTTCTAAATTTTAACGCGTCTTAGGGTCGAAGTGACACTTTTACGGACATGGGTCCTTATACTCAAATGTTTTCTACTGTTGCCCTGAATAACCCCTAAAAGTTTGATGCCATAGTTCTGAAATACCCTGTATGGTGCAAACTTAAGTAGACACACTGTATGAGCAAAATTGGAAATGAAGTTATATTCTATTCTATTTTATTTATTTATTACCTGTAATTTCTGTATTTAAAGATCCTGTAGAGGGATATGTTTTTAAGGCATCTGCAATCATGGCTACCCATAATTCGGAATCCTGTAATGCCACATCTAGAATCTGTTCTAATTCTGTCTTCCACTAAAATAATTATAAAGCATTTGTTATTTATAGAGGTATATTTTAAAACTATCAAGTACAGAAAATAAATATTAGATAAATAAATAAATACTTTATCAATGAAATAGACAAATAAAGCATAAGCATTACCATCAGATTTTTAAGTTTTATTTAAAATATTTATAATATTATTTATTAATATAATTACATAATTTTACACATACATGAATTCCTGAATATTATATTGGCATAAATTATCTAAAGAGCTTTATTTATTTATTTACTGCTAGGACAAAAAATATAAAGTCGTTTTTTAAATGGAATATCCTGTACAATACCTTTTAAAAATATCACATTTCAAGGGTGACATGGCAATACCCCCTATAAGCATTTTATTCAAAAATTTTATGGTTTTACAGATTTAAGATTGCAGCATAAAAATACACCTATTCCTAAAAATTCCTTTTTCTATGTTGTAGCTCACATACTTTAAATACTATGTTAATATAAAATTATACTTCAGATTTTATGCCAATATTCCCAACACTATTCAGGGTTGGCAAAAACTGGTCTTTTGTGTAGTGGTGGCTGGATTTTTGGCTTTTTGTGTTTTTTGGTGGTTTTTGAAGGATTTTTGTGTTTTTCTGTATTTTTGACCGTCCTCACCTCAAAGTTTGATATCAAATCGGCAAATTAGCACATTGCCGGCAGACAAAAAAATGTTTTTGGAATGAAACTTCTGTATTAAAAGGTACTCGAGATAATAAAGATAATAATTTAATTTAAATGACAGATTTTTTACATCTCCATAGTTGTCCTGCAACATTTGCTTTTTTGTAGAAAACATTTAAGTAATACTTATAGATTTGTCTGGAATGATTTAAAAACAGACTTCATTCAGAGAGAGTTCCCATACTTGTAAAATTATTGGGTATTATCATTCTCTATGTTATTTCAGTAATATTATTTCCGTTAAAAATAGTTAGTTTACTGGACTTTTGTATGGATTTTTAAAATTATAGTGGTTTTTTCCCACAAAAGCCAGTGGCTTTTTAGGTGGCTTTTTATTTTGCCAACCCTGACACTATTAAAGACTGTCTTATAAAATATTACATTTTTTTAAAGCTCCTTAAAAGAAATTTTTAATGGTGATACAATATACAGAGTGTTTCATTTCAAAAAATTTAAAGTTTTTGTCATATCTTGAAAAAATGAATAGATATTTATTTATCTCAGCATCTGATACTAAATATCCGATTACTAATTTAGAAACTACAAAATAAACAATAATATTTATATTTATTTTCAATAACAATAAAAATAAGAAAGTTAAGGGGGTGTAAATTTATAACTTGACACCTGGTTCATGTTACTGTATTATTTGGACTTGATCTTATAATGTACTACAAAAAAATAATTAAGAAAATAGAAGTTTTCACACAATACTGTTACATGAGCAACCTTTCGACACCATCATAAGGAAGTCTACGAATCCCTATACGAAGCCTCAAAAATCAATTTCTGCTTCTTAAAAGCATACAGATATCCAAAGAATTATACTTCAAGGTAATTAACATATTGTTTTCGCATTACCGCTCTATTTTTATATGCACGTTCACACCAATACATTCCTAAATTTAAAATTACAAAACCGTCCTCAGAAAAACGCATTTCGGCAACCCAATTTACGACGTACGTCTAAAAACAATTACTTATCGTTTACATAAGCTAAACAAAGACCAGAACTGTTTAAAATATTTCAAAAAACATAAACATACCTCTTCGAGATTTCTGCGCGGGATGTGGAAGAAACTCAGCAATAACTTGAGTTTCACTTGCGTTTGTAAATCTGGAAAACATTCTTTAATGTTCCTTAATACCTCGACGTTTAGTTGCGAACAAATGGAGCCTCCAGTCCAAGAATCATTCGAAATTCCCAGTTTATTGTGAAGCCACAGAGAAGTATCACTGTCACGTACATTCGCCATCTTGGGGAAAGTGCGTAGATGGGAGGTTGGGTAGATAGGACTCTGTAATACTTTTAATAAAACCTTAGACAAGTGCCATCTCGTAACGGCGGGAATAAGCATCGTGCAAGTATGTTCAGAAATTAATGGTGCGTTCAGTCATTTCTCCTTGGTATCGTAGCATACGTTCTCGTATACAGAGTGGACTTTAAGTAAGAACCCCTGTCAACTTTTGATAAATAGTTGTGAAATGAAATTTCAGGTAGTTATACAGTAGGGACCTTAAGTTCTCTATAATATCGATAAAAATGCCAAAAGTATAATTAAAGCTGTAGATATTTATTTTTATTTGCAGTTTTTTGATAAAACGAAAATATATTGGGCCATTTTTGTTAACGATTTTATACAAAATATGTGATGAAAATAAAAAGAAAACCCGTCCGTTTTTTGTTTAATACGTCAGTGAAGCTTTATTGAATTTATAACTTATATGTATTATTATTATTTTTTAACAGATATGTTACTGACTTTTACTTTTAAACCAACAAAGTATTAAACAATATTTATCCCCAATGCCTTTTTTTGTGTGGGTAATATGAATTATAGTCAATTTGCTTAACAATTTAGGTCCATACTTCATAATAACTTGAGAAGTTTATTGAAATAATATCTATTTTTAACGTAAATTGAAAAGGTGTATCAATTACACTGATCGTTACACGAATTACACTATATCTAACAAATTAAACTTTAAGTTAGATTTAAACAAGTTTTAGATATTTTTTAGATATTAATTTTGTGTAGTTGTATACGAGGTATGTCAAAAAATATGTTTTTTTTTAAGAGGTGATTACTTCTATTTTTTAATATATCGAAAGTTTTTATAAAGAAAAGATGTTTAGAGTTAAAAATAACATTCAAGTATGCAAACTTGTTTATTTTCAAGAAATAAAAATTTTAATTTAATATGCGTTTTCTGTGAAAATGTAAGTTTATACATTAGTTCATAATTATTTCGAAATGTAATATGTAACAAAAAATATGTAAAAGAAAATTATTTATAAACCAATTTGCATATTTTAATGGTACTTTTAATCCCAAACATCTTTTCTTTATAAAAACTTTCGATATTATCAAAAATAAAGGTACTTTCCTCTTGAGCAAAACTCATATTTTTTGACATATTTTGCAAACAACTGCAAATAACTAATATCAGATAATTACATTTTAGGTTTTAGACCATGTAGAACTCTTTATAAAGAAAAACTTTTTTTTGTAAAATTAATAAAAAACACGTTTCCGTCCTTACTATCCTAAAAATCCTTTGTTTCCTTTTATAGGCTTCTCAAGTAATTATGCATCTACCACAAATTTTAGATTTGTTAATCAAGTTATCAGGGGGTTTCTCACTTTTTATGTCCACACTGTATTTATAGTATCTACAGATTACTCATAAATCATATTCTTTACAAAAAATTTTTAATTAACAATTTAAAACATCTCCTATGTTTTATGAGTTCCTTGTAAAGTGCATTTTTATCTGGAATAGTTTGTATACATATACAAGTTTAATCAGTAATGAATAGGTCATAAAATTCCTATATATATTTTTTTAATAATAGTGCGAGACAAAAATGAAAGACAATATTTATTTCTTGATTTTGCATTTATTTAATGATATTTTTTAATTCAATCATCAAATAATTTATTTACAATGACCCTCCTTAAATTTCAAGATGTTGCACAAAGAAAATAAATACGTGTGGCTCTTAAGTAAGAAAAATAAATAAAATAAATAACACAAGTATAACATAAAATTAAAGAATTACCAGAAATGATTTAAATGTCTACCTGCTGTTCAAAGACATTAATTAAGTCGTTGATTTAATGACACCATATACATCTTGCTGAAAAAATTAAATTGTAATTAATGTTACCCTTATCGTACGACTTAGCTTCAATACCATTAAGTTTATTATTAAATTAAATTATTTCATCCCTCCAAGAGAAAAGTGACATATTCCAAAAAATGCAAGAGGTAAGTTATTTAAAAAAAATTAAATTAATGTTGACGGAGAATACTTTGGAAATCTTACATAATTTAAAAACCCCAAATCGTTTACTAATGCTAATTATTTTTCAGGTTTTTACTAAGGCAAACTTTGACTACTTAGGATTAAATTTAAGGAAATCTTTTATATGGACTTAAAAACAAAAGTAGCTTTCTTGTTACATGCGGCCAAAAGCCGTATGTATATGTGATTCAACATTCGTTATTAGTGGGTCGGTGTTGCTTTTTGCATTTTGTCAGAAAAAAATCATTATAAAAAAACGGTAAAAGATAGATAGTTGAAATTTTTAGGAAAAATTGGCCACTTAATGGGGCACCTGTCAAGAAAATTTCAAAACAATTGAAGAAAGTTAAATACAGAATTTAGCAAAAAATGTGACTTTTTAAAAATCGAGGTGAGCGTAATCAATTATCTAATCAGGGTTTTATTTTATCTAAACGAAATTTTGCACACAGGTTAGAAATGGTCCTGTTCAGAACCCTATTGTTTTTGGGCTCATTCGGAGAAATAGAAAAAAAGTTATTTACGTTTTTGTAAGAAAAAATTGACCGAATTTGAGGCCTAATAACTCGAAAACTGTTTAATTAATCGTTATGCTGTTGGTAAAATATAAAAGGGCCTCTTTGGGACTTTAAATGCCTAAATGGTCTTCTGTTTAAAATATTTCATTTTCTGTGAGAAATGTTCAAATAAAAAAAAAATGACAAAAATTTTAAAATTTTCGCAAGTTTTATTTTTTTTCTTGAAATTGTTACTTTAAATTAAAAAGTTTAAATGGAATTAGATTCTTTACAAAAAGTTCTATAAAATGAGATATCAGTCATATTCGTACCTTTTATACAGCGTGTTTTATAAAGCTTCAAAATTTCCATTTTTTTGGTAAAAAATGGGACATTTTTTACATTTTATTTAATTACAAAAAACTATTTAAGCTAAAATTCTAAAATAATTCTGGCATATTGTCCACCTCTTGCTCTACAAGATACCAAAATTTTAAGTCGCTGGGTTGAACGCTTTTAATAATACGAATTTTTAAAATTTACTAAAAAAGTGCCGACTTTGATCTAAAATTGTCGCTTTATTTACTAAAATTATCAAATAACCTTTTCGTCATCCCTTAGATCGTTTAATTGTCTTTAAAAAATCTTTTTACGGTTTTTTCTACAACATGTAGAAATAGGTAAAAATCACATTTCAAAAAAAAATACACATTTTTGCCCAAAAATCGCGATTTTTTCGTCTATCAAATTCGGCTAGAGGGCTTTGAATAGTTGCCAAAATCGAGCTCCTGTCTACACAAGAAGGTCTGTAATACGGGGTTGGTTAAAAAATATATGAACTGTCAGAGAATTTTAAACTTGCGTCGTTTTTTCGTAATATCTAAAAAAATACAGTATACAGGTTGAAAATAAGACTTGGATCGGAAAATTTGGAATTTTTACGTCCGTATGCAGCATTTTACACAAAAATATGCCCGATTTCAATACAAAATCTCGCTAAAAAAACAGCAAGGGATATTTACAGGGGTGGTCTAAAGTATGAAATTTTCGCGTAAAAGTAAAAACTATATGAAACACACATGATTGTGTATTTCATGTAGTTTTGACTCCACGTATGAGTATGTTACGCACATAAAGTAATACAGGGGGTAATATTAGGTATATAAATTAAGATTCTTTATCCATTATACAGAGCATTGCAGAAAACAGTCATCATAATTTAAAAATAATGGTACTTTTATTTTGTATACAGGGTCTTACATAGATACAGTTAGGAAGAATACTGCGGTATACTTAGGTGTTGACATATACGGTTCTTTCCCCACTCTCGTTTTTAAATTAGGAGTGATTTTTTATTTTTTATGTGCTACGACATTTTTTTCAACTTTTTTATTGGAGGAATTTTGAAAAAATGGGTATACAGCTATATAGATGTTCCAAAAAAACCTGAAAAATGACAGAAACAATTTCCCCCACCCCCAGGGCATCTTGATTAATCGTTTCTCGCAAACGAAACAACTTGTAAAAAATATTTTTACCTCATTTTATAGGTCACCTAAAATAATTTAAAAAACGTGTAAAACCAATTTTCCGCACTTCCTACCTAGCGTGCGGAAAGTAAAATAAAAATTATCCAAATTTGAAATGTCTTTAACATCTGTGCTATTTGAGATAATTGAATAAAAATTTTGTAGTAGATACCTAGTATTGGTAAGTTTATACGAGCGTATAAAAAATATATACAGAGTGTTACAAAAAGTAGTTACATTAACTTAAAAATTAAAATTTTGATATATAATTTTAGCGTTAGTATTGTGATTAAAGAAATAATTTTCTTTTTGCTTATGTACACTGGTATTGGGTTTCTAAAAAAATATAAAATTTATGTACCGGGTGATTCAAAAGAAGATAATTGGGAAAATGTAAATATAGAAAAAGAGTTATTTTCCGGTTATTAATTAATCTACAGTTTTTTAAATAATATGAAATGTATCCATTTAAATGACTAATAAAAAAATATAGAAAATAATCATACAAGGTGGGTCAAAAAGATTGTACGTAACTTTAAAATCTGAAAATTGAATTTCATATAGTTACTTTATTTATTAACTTATAAAAACAAATATTGGTTAAAAGATGTATACCGACTTATGCTTTTGTAAAATATGTATTTCTAGTATACAGGGTGTTTCAAAAAATTAATATAATTTTTTTTATAAAAACGTAAAAAATTTTCACGTTTCTATTTGTCAATAGAATTGAATAAAATTTTATATACAGAGATAGGCATAAGTGTTTAATATAAAAACATATAATTCCATTATACAGAGTGTTTGAAAAATTATTATAAATTTTTAAAAATTCGTTTAAAAATTAAAAATTTTATAATTTATTAGTTATTAAAGATATTTTTATAAAATATAAATTAAAATATCCATTATCAAAAACATAAAAAAACTGTATTATTAGTTTTTATACAGGGTGTTGCAAAAATAATATATAGTAAATTAAAAAAAATGTTTAAAAATTATTTTTGACCTTAATATTGTAATCTAAAACAAGATACCTATACAGATAAATTACAATTATACAAACTTATTAAAAATATATATTTTTTTTATACAGGATGATTCAAAAAGGAATTATTATAAAAATATTAAAAATATATAATTGGTTATAACTCTTTAAATTTTAAAACTACAAATTTAAAATTTTTATGAGTTATGTAGAATCTTACGTATTTTACCGTTATAATAAAAAAATACATACAGGGTGTATAGAAAAACATCAAAATTAATTTTTTTATTTTAAATTTTGAATAATTCCTACAATTTTATTTATGAATAAATATGGATGAAATTTTGGTATATGATATATATAATAAAGAAGATTATTAATATGTATAAAAAAATGATACAGAGTGTTTCAAAAAATTAAAATATTTTTTTTTATTTTAAAATTTAAAAATGTCCTACAATTTTATTTATGCACATACGTCAATAAAATTTTGATATATGATATATATATTGGGGAAGAATATAATTATATATATAAAAAATAATACAGGGTGTTTTAAAAATTAAAATTAATTTTTTTAAGTAAAATTTTTAAAAATTTCCACAATTTTATTTATCAATATTTCACAATAAAATTTTGATAAAAGATGTATATGATAAATTAAAATATTATAACATATACAAAAATGGTACAGGGTGTCTCCAAAAATTAAAATTAATTTTTTATTTTAAAATTTAAAAATTTCCTACACATTTATTTATGCACATACGTCGATAAAATTTTGATATGTGATATATACAATGGGGAAGAATATAATTATACATAAAAAATAATACAGGGTGTCTCCAAAAATAAAAATTATTTTTTTATTTTAAAATTTAAAAATTTCCTACAATTTTATTTATGAAGATATAAAGATAAAATTTTATTTGGCGATATATATAATACCGTAGAATATTATTATACATAGTAAAATGATACAAAATGTCTCAAAAAATTAAAATGATTTTTTTTTGTTTTAAAATTTATTTTTTTTTTAACATTATTTATATTATTTTTGACAATTTTCTATTGGAAATAAATAAGCTTGATTAATTTTAACCAAAAACATAAAAAAAACTGCAAAAGAATCAATAAATAAACTTTTTTAATTTTTCTATTTTTTGAAGGGGATAGCATGGAAAAAATCCCTAAAAATCGATTTTTTATTAATGTCTCGATAACCATTAAGTTTAGAGAAAAAGTTATATAACTTTTAGAATAGAGAATTTGTATCTACATCTTTTCTGTTTTTTATAATTTTTTTATCTCTTTTAGTTTTTGAGATATTTATGATTTTATTTTTTTAATTTTTTTTTACTCAAAAGCTATAATAGATACAAAAATTTCAATAAAGTGAAAAATATAGACAATTAAATTATCCATTTAAAATGTTATTTACCAAAATTGCATAGCCTAAATAATAACAAAGATATAAAATAAAATGTGATTTTTAATGAAATTATGACCAAAAAATGATAAACAAATTATTTTTTTATTTACAATATTTTTGACAATTTTTTTATTGGAAATCAATAAACTTAATCAATTTTACCCAAAAACATCAAAAAACTGTAAAAGAATCACTAAATAAACTTTTTAATTTTTCTTTTTTTTTCAAGGGGATAGCATGTAAAAATCCCTAAAAATCGATTTTTTATTAATATCTCGATAACCATAAAGTTTAGAGAAAAAAGTTATATAACTTTTAGAATAGAGAATTTGTAATTACATGTTTTCTGTTTTATAAAAATTTTTTCATCTCTTTTAGTTTTTGAGATATTTATGATTTTAATTTTTTTTAAATATTTTTTTCTCAGAAACTATAATGGATACAAAAATTTCAATAAAGCAAAAAATATGTGCAATTAAATTGTCCACCTAAAATAATATTTAAAACAATTGCATATCTTAATCAATAACCAAGGTATAAAATAAAATGTGATTTTTAATGAAATTATGACCAAAAAATGATAAAAAAATTATTATTTTTTTATTTATAAAATTTTCGACAATTTTTTTATTGGAAATCAATACACTTATTCAATTTTACCCAAAAACATCAAAAAACTGCAAAAGAATCACTAAATAAACTTTTTTAATTTTTATTTATTTTTTTCAAGGGGATTGCATGGAAAAATCCCTAAAAATCGATTTTTATTAATATCTTGAGAACTATTAAGTTTAGAGAAAAAAATTATATAACTTTTAGAATAGAGAATTTATTGATACATCAATTTTGTTTTATAAAAATTTTTTCCATCTCTTTTGGTTTTTGAGATATTTATGTTTTTAATTTCTTTTAAATATTTTTTTTCTCAAAAGCTATAATAGATACAAAAATTTCAATGGATCAAAAAATATAGACAATTAAATTGTCCATCTAAAATATTATTTACCAAAATTGCATAGCCTAAATAATAACAAAGATATAAAATAAGATGTTATTTTTAATGAAATTATGACCAAAAAATGAAAAAAAAATATTTTTTTATTTATAATATTTTTGACAATTTTTTTGAAAATCAATAAACTTAATCAATTTTACCCAAAAACATCAAAAACTGCAAAAGAATCACTAAATAAACTTTTTTTTTTCAATTTTTTCAAGAATGGAAAAATCCCTAAAAATCAATTTTTTAATAATATCTCGATAACTATTAAGTTAAGAGAAAAAAATTATATAACTGTTAGAATAGAGAATTTATAGATACATCTTTTTGTCATATAAAATTTTTTCCATCTCTTTTAGTTTTTGAGATATTTATGATTTTAATTTTTTAAAAATATTTTTTCCTCAAAAGCTATAATATTTTAGACTGACTTGAAAAAGAACAAAAGCACAATTTTCCGCACTTCTTTTGTAGCGTGTGGAAAGTAAAATAAAAATAATCGAAATTTTAAATGGCTTCAAAATGTTTGCTATTTTGGATATTTAAAAAAAAAAATTGGTACTGGATACGTGGTATGGGTAAGTTAACAAAAGCCCATCAAAAACATATACACAGTGTCTCAAAAATAGTTACCTTAAATTTAAAGAATATATTTAAATTTCGATATTGACGTAAGTATTGCAATTGAAATACAAAAGTATTTATAGAAATTGTGCATAGGTATTTATAGTTTAAAAAACAGAACCGCTATACAGGGTGGGTCAAAAAGATGGTATACTAAAAAATCTTGAAACTATAAAACATTAAAACTTTGTTATTATATCATCTGAAGATTTACAAAATTTCTTAAATATAAAGAATTAAAAACCAATATATATTATATGATAATAAAAGAATTGTTATTTAGTTTTTTTATGTGAAATTTTCAAAACAATGTAGTAACGTTATTTATTAAAATTTTACCTCTGAATGCCGCTTATGGGCTTTACCTCTAATTGGTTTAATTAAAAAATGTAAATACCTTTAAATAACGACAATGTAAGAATACCGTCTTTGTTTTTTTTTTTGTTTTTTTGTTTTTTTGTTTTTTTTTTTGGTATCCTAGATCTTTGGCCGTATGTCCCCTCTTAGTCCGAAGGAGTGAGAGATTATAAAAATCGTTAAAAATTAAATACTATTGAAATGTGTAATGTCTTACAGACTTAGTACATATTTGTTTAGTTTAAAGGGTTGTAAAAAGTTCAGCTAATTTCATAATTTTTCATAATATTTTTTCTCTTATTTAAAAAAATGCGAGGAAAAGCTTTGTAAAGTCAGTCCAATTTTCTGATCTTTACTGATCCTTTAAAGACAATAAAAACTAAAGAGTTATCATGGTAATGCTTCGTATCTGTTACCATTGTTACATACCATTGTTTAGATGATTGTTAAAAAACAGCTGTAAAACGACGATTTAATTTTCTTTTTATACGGGGTGTTACAAAATAATATTTAGCCAATAAGAAAAAAATTTAATGTGTTTTAATTAATTTATCGGTGGACAAACATCAGGGCCGTATGCATTTCTTGTTACTATTACTATTTTTGTTTACATTAGACCAACTGATTAACATGTAAAAATTAAAAGATCACTTTAAAATAACATCATTTTGTTAAATAAATTAAAAAGTTATATAGTTGATAGTTTCGTTTTTAATTCCTTTGCTCTCCCCTTTGTTTCTTTTTCTCATTAGTTTTATCATTATTCAAACTAAGCCTTTTAGTTTAAATTATTTATCCAATCTTTTGATAAATACGTCTCATGATTCAATGTTTTTATAGTACTTTTCAAAATTTATGTTGACATCTTTTGAACAGTTTTCTCTTGATTTTATGGTATTTGTCAGAGCAGTAATCAGTTTCTTTAATTCTTTGGGGTCCATTTCTATCCAAATAATCCTCGTCGCCACTTTTATATTATAATATAATATGCAAAAGTTGACTTTTAAATATTCTGACATAAAAACTAACTGACTTTTTAATAACAGGTAACAATGAATATTACAATAACAAATTAAAAAACATTAATAAACAAGATGGCAAATCAAATAACTGTCATAGAGCAGGAAACCATTGCCTCCAAGTTATTAACGACATTACCCTTTAACGATTCTGTCTGAAGTGTGGCGCCATCTGTCGGGCGCAGGTACAACTAAAATAAGGAATCAGTCGCCTAATTTAGAGTGCCTAGGCCCTGGGAAAGTGACGTTCGTTGACGTACCGCGTTTGTTTTTTGTTTAGCTCAGTGTTGTCAACCAAATAACAAAAAAAAATGTTAAAACTTTCGAGTATACACCTCACTAGAGGCAGGCTGGTAGCTCCGCCTTTAAATAAGGCCATGGCATTAAACCACAGCCCTCATTTTATAAAGGCTGTGCATTGAACAAGTACGACTGCATTTTCAATAACTTACTATTATGGCCAGGGGCGTGTTTATGGGGAAGGGGGCAGGGGGAGTCCACCCCCCAATAATTTTAGTTACTTGGGTAAATGTAGGTCCTACTAAAAGATTAGTCCCAAAATATTTTAGCAAATAATTAATAGTTTAAAAAACTAAAAAACACGCTTTTATATGCAACCGAACTAAAAATTAGAAAATAATTTTTCGTTAAAAAAATATTGTCATTTCATAGTAAAAAGCGTGGGGTGCATTTTACTATTTTTTCATAACTTTTCCATCATAGATATTGGCAAATATAATAATTATAACATTTAATATATTAAACACCCCACGCTTTTTATTATGAAATGACAATATTTTTTTTAATGAAAAATTATTTTCTAATTTTTAGTTCGGTTGCATATAAAAGCGTGTTTTTTAGTTTTTTAAACTATTAATTATTTTTCATTTTTTAGTTTTTGCTACTCTTGACAAAATGGCGAAAAATTTTTTTAGTGAACAAGAGTAGCAAAGTTTGTAATGTTTCCAACAGATTGCAACCCACTAAAAAATTTCTTCTCCATTTAGTAGCAAAGTTTGAAATGTTGCCAACAGATGGCAACCCAGTCAAAGTTTGGAATGTTGCCAACAGATGGCAACCCACTAAAAAATTTCTTCTCCATTGAGTGGCAAAGTTTGAAATATTGCCAACAGATGGCAACCCAGGTGTTGTTTTTATAATATAATATAATATATAATATATAATATATATAATAATACTCTTTATTTCAAAATTGTTACAAGATAACAAAGTGAAATAACGTCAATTAAAAACAAAAAGAATACATAATAAATTTCTAAGAAATACACACACAAGACTAACAGTTACATGTCTAAATAATCATCTATATGGTAGGGTTCTAGCTGTACTAACAATTTTTTAACTTCTTTTTAAATAGTCTTTCACTTTCTAGTCTTTTAATTCAAGTGGGTAATTTATTAAACAATTTAATACACATATATTGGGGACATCTTTTAGTTATTTGAAGTCGGTGCATTGGATAATTTACATTTTCTACTCTTGTATTATAATTATGCAATACTTCAATCCCAAATAGACTTTTATTTTTAAAGAAAAACATTAAACATTCATAAACATAAATTGCATAAACAGTCATTATCCCTAAACTTTTAAAAACTGACCTGCAAGAATCAATAAAGCCCATTTTTGTAATTATTCGCACTGCTCTTTTTGAGCAACAAAAGTATTTTGAATCATGCTATCCCTACCCCAAAATATTATTCCATACTTAAGAACTGATTCAAAATTTGCCAAATATACTTTTTGAAGTGTTTGCTTATTCATATATTCCCCAATGACTCGCAACCCATAGCAGATTGTATTAAGTTTTTTTATTAAATTACTAATGTGATAAGACCAATCTAGGAACTCATTTAGGTAAATTCCCAAAAATTTCGAATTTTCTGATACTTCCATTTTATCCTGATTATTAACTTCAAAGAAATTCATTTTTTCTATTTTAGATTGTTTTGTTCGAAAGAATATAATATTTGTTTTTTTTAGAATTTAATATCAAATCATTTTTTACGAACCATTCAGTAACTTTTCTTAGTAAATTTTGGCTGTCATTTTTTAACTCAGCCATATTTTGCCCTCCTATTATTAAATTTGTATCGTCTGCAAAACTGATAATTGTTTGATTTTCTTTATTTGCTACGGAGTACAGGTCATTGGTGAACACAATAAACAATATTGGGCCTAAGATACTTCCTTGCGGAATTCCTGATTTATTTGACAAAAAGTCCGAAGTATGACACTTTCCACTGCTTTTAATGCCTACCATTTGTTTTCTGTTAGTTAAATAAGACGAAAGCCATTGTAAGGCATTTCCTCTTATTCCATACCGCTCCATTTTTTAAGAAGTAGCTTTCTGTTTAGACAGTCATAGGCCTTACTTAAGTCAACGTAAATTCCAAAAGTCATATGTCCTTTCTCAAAACATCTAATTATTGTTTTTAAAAATTCAAAAATTGCGGTTTGTGTGGATTTTCCTTTTAAATACCCATGTTATGACCTTTATTGAATAGTTTACATAAATTCATAAAATTAATTAACCTCTTTGCTATTGCTAATTCAAATATTTTTGAAAATCCTGGTAATAGACTTATAGGTCTATAACTGTCAAAATCTTCAGGCTTTCCTTTTTTGTATAAGGGTTTTATAAGTGCTACTTTCAATTTATCAGGAAAAATGTCATACTTAAAGGAATTGCTTATCAAAAAAGAAAGAACTTTACTTATTTTACCAGCTGCCAACTTAACAATACTAGTTGGAATTTCATCTATTCCTGAGCTATGTTTATTTTTAATATCAGATGCTAATTCTCGAACTTCTTTGGACGTTACAGGTTTTAGAAACATTGATTTATCATTTTGAGAAATGTTGCAAGTGTAAGGAATTTTATCTATATTTTTAAACAAGTTTGGTACAACATTAATTAAAAAGTTATTATATTTATTCGCTATAAAATCTGCATTTCCCTCTAACCCGATTTCATTATTTTTTGGCGACTTGCCAGTGATTTCTTTGCAAATTGTCCACATACATTTCATTTTGTTATCTGATTTGGAAATTCTGTTTTCAAGATTTTTTTTATGTTGTTGTTTTAATAAAATGTCATATTCTTTTTTTGACCCTTATATAGATCTTTAAATTTATTATCAATTTTTGATAATGCTAATAGGACATCTAATCTTTGCTTACAACTTTTAATTTCTGGACTTTGAACATTTTGTTTTTTCAGAGTTTTTTCAAGAACTTTTCTTAGAGGAAAATGCTGATTAAAAATATTTTTAAATATGTACATAAAGATATTCCATTGTTTATTTACATCTGACTTTTTTGTCTGATATACCTCTTCCCATTTTTCTTGATTTAGACTACTCAAAAATTTATTTTTGTTTGTTTCTGTAAAAAAGCGCTTAAGCTCATAATTTGTTTTATTCTCGATGTTTATTTCAAAAACAAGTTTTTGAGCAGTGTGATCTGAAATATAACTTTCAAAGACATAAACTTCCTTAAATCTAGAGTTTGTGAAAATGTTATCAATGCAACTTGAAGTGTTGCTCGTTATTCTTGTATTTTCCTGTATAGTAGGCACAAGGTTAAAAGAATTAAGCACTGATAAGAATTCCGTTTTTGTTTTGTTCTCTTTAATTAACTCGATATTAAAGTCACCAGCTAGAAAAATTGTCTTTTGTTCATTAAATACACTTGTTAACGCGTGTTCCAATCTTTCTAAGAACGTTTTTATATCCCCAGTAGGTGGTCTATAAATACAAATAACTATTACCTCTGTCTTTCCCATCTGACACTCAATAGCTGAACATTCAATAATATTAGCAACTGATAAATTGTTTAGATTTTTTTTCACTTTATATTTTATGTTCTTTTCTAAGTAAATGGCAGATCCACCATGATGTCCTTCCTCGCGGCAAAACATTGAGGCTAGTTTAAAATTGTTTATTGCAATTTGCTTTAACTGTTCTTGTGATTTCCAGTGCTCTGAGATACATAGCACCTTACATTCTGGATGATCCTTTAACATTTCTCTAATTTTATCAACTGCATTTCCTATTGACTGCACATTTTGGTGTATTATGCTTGATAGTTTTGTAGCAGGTTTATTATTTTGAATTTTTCCAGTTTCGATGTTACCTATCTGGAATATCCTTTTGTTTATTTTTTATAAAAAGGGCTTGTATAGTTTACCTGATTCCGACGATATTGCTCCATTTTTCTTTTGTATATTGGGCAATTCCAGTCTCTAGCAGAGTGGTTGCATTCTTCTGTTTTATACTTCATTTTAATACAGTTGGGACATTTCCATGCAGCTTTTTCACAGTCTTTTCCTAGATGCTCTTCTCCACATTTATAACAGCACATTTTTTCTTTGCAATATTTTGCCACATGACCGAACCCTGAACATTGATAACACTGGGCTAGATTTATATGTTCAACTACATGAACTTTAACTAAATCAAAATTTATAATCTGCCTTTTTAAAAACCATTTTGCTATTTGAGCTGGTGACTGGAGGATCCAATTTTCTTTCAATGGGTTTCTACATGGTTTTCGATAAATTACTTTTATATTTTTTACCACATCTTTTTGAACTTCTCTTTCTATTTCATTATTTTGTCTAATTAATTCATGTAAAAATTCCTCATTTTGTAATCCCTTTTCGATTCCTGTTATTACAAACATTGGGTCTGTGGTCTCGCATTCTTTAATTTGTACTTTTGCAGAGTTTTGTAGAGCTCTTTTTAATTTTTGTTGTTGTAATTCATCACAACTTTCAATGACTACTGCCCCGTCTTTAAGCTGTCTTATGCTTTTAAATCCACCATCTGTATCCTTTGTTGAAATTTCATGTTACGTACTATTGTTTCAAATTTTTTGTTTGTCTCAGGTGTTTTAAATACTTCATTTTTTGTATTTTTTGGCTCAGACTTTTTATTTGAGAAATTTTGTACTGTTGTTGCATATGTTTTTGTCAGATTAAATTTTGTTGCTGTGTTTGATGCTTGTAAACTGTTTTTTTGTGCAGTGTTACTTAAATTTTGCATACTAAGAGTATGTTCAAGAACTAACTTTTCTCTTTCCAGTGTTCCTAGTTTATGAACAAACATTGATAAACACTTGTATATTGTCATTGTAGATGATCTAAGTGCATCTACATCATTTTCTTGGCTGTGTTCAGGTTTTTATTGGCTACTTCTTGAATAAGATCTAGAGCCGAATACATTTTATATAATATTGTTTCTACAGTTTGTTCAGGTTTTTCAGTGTTCACATTATGAATACTTTGTGGTAGATGATGCTCACTACTGCCCTGGGATTTTTCATTGACTTGTTCACACTGTCTTTTGTAGAATTTCCATTTTCTGGTGTGCCTTCAGATCGAAGTCTTTTATGTGGGTTTTCATCATTTTTGTCCTTAATTAATGAAATGTCTTTTGGATTATTTGCTGGAGGTGTTCGTGTTACCGATTTTCTTGGCTTAAAAATGTCAAGTGGATCTTCAAAAACTTCATTCAAATTTTCGGAAAAATCATTTTCAAAAAGTTCACTAGGTTTAATATTTTCTTCTCTTTGGTTGTTTAAATTATTTTTGATTTCCCCTTGTATATGCATTTGCCTTCTATCACTTTTTTTGGGTATGTTCTTATCGGATTAATAACATTCCTTTGGCTTGCTTCTAAGATTTGTTTTTTATCACTAACTGATAAACCTGCCGAACCCAGAGAAAAACTACGTGATTTTGATGGAAAATCACTATTTAAATTAAATGTTTTTTCACCATTTTGTTCACCACCGCCACTATTTTCATTCATGTTAAAAACTAAACTTTTAATTTTACTTTTAAACTATGTTTGTTTACTAAAATAAACAGAGCTAAACAAAAACACGACGATATATATATATATATATATATATATAGCTTTCATACTATACTGAACCAAACCTGAGCCGTATATATGGTTCAGGATTGCAGACCCATATAAACGCGTTTACGGTGCTCTAGAGTATGTAGAAGAAATTTTAGTTTGGTTCAGTTTTGTAGGAATCTTAAAATGTTAGTTCCACCTTTTTCCGCATCTTGTGATGGTGGCGCTGTTGCCACTTTCATGTGTATATGTGTATATTGGCAATTCTGAACCAGCCTGTAAAGTACCGATGCATACAATTATTATTCGGTCTGCAAAATACGTAAAAATTTGTGGAGTAAAAACCATCGTTCAACAACTAAAGACCGATGGTAAAAACGATGGGCTGTGGTAGCAATGGGACCAGGGGACCTTTTTTGAGGTCAAGAAATTAAAAAATCTTAAAAATTATTAATAATAATTAAGTATATACAGTTTTATTTTAAATAAGAAAGAGGTTTATAATTTTTATTTTTCCCACTTTCGGCCAAATATTGTAACCGCATAAATTTTACACGTCGGTGTTTTTGCAAATATTTACATTTCGGTATCCTAGATTACATGGTTTAATTTTAATTTAATTTAATTTAATTTTGTCATCTGTCTGTCAGTCTGACTATCTGCCTATTGGTCTATCTACCTCTCGCTCTCGAAAATATTTTTAAATTTGATATACATGTTATACGATAAATGATTAACGTCTGTAGTTATTAGGAGGTAGCTAAAAGCGGGCTAAAGGCGGAGTTAGGAAAAAAATTGCATATGTTGAATTGTATGTAATTCTCCAGATCTTTGGGGTAGAGAAAAGTGAGCACTATTACTACAAGACTATTAATTAATAGTTTATTCGTTGGGTCGTGATATCTTTCAAAAAATTAATATTTTAATAAATTTAAATTGTTTGACTAGCGCAGTCTACAACAGCAAAAAATGCATTTAGAAAATATAGACATCTAATTTAAAATGGATTCTGTTTATGTGACATAAAAAGTTTTTTTTCCAAAAAAATCATCCATAACGAAGTCAATATGATCACCGAAAATATAACCAAATATTTTTATTGTTTAAATATTTTAATAAAAATGGCAAAGTTAACAATGCAGGAGTGCTAATTAACTTTTGACCACTTTTTACCAATAAATTTATTTTATAATCCCTTTGTGATATATATGTATAAAAAAATCCATCTTCAGCACATTACTCTGATCAGATACATTTTAATAAATTACATAAATTTGAAACCTATTAGGCCAAATATTTAAAAATATTAAAAATATAATAAAATTTAAATTAGAGAAAGAAATTTGTTTCCAGTACATGGTTATTTAATGGTAAAAATACATTTAACCCGATTTAGAATATTTGACGCGCTGCCTATTTACTTATTTTCATTTTAATTTTACATTGTTTTAAATTTTAAGGATGTTATCATTTTAATTTTACATTGTTTTGCATTTTAAGTGTGTATGTTTTAAAATGTAGATGGATAAATTTAGCATGTTGTCTTTATTTTATATACACAAGGTATAATATAAAATTAATAAAATACCACGATTTTATCAGGTTTTAAGTTTAAACAAATTTGACGTTTACCATCAGCATCTAGAAAACAGTATCAGAATTATTTATATATTTGCGACACTAAACATGCCAAAGTGATTATACTTTGCTTAAGGCTCCCTTGTCTTATCTATTTTTCTTTTTTATTAGGTGTCAATAAAAACATTTCTGAAAAAAAGAAAACTCCTTGAAACTGAACCACTATTATACAAACCTAAAATAAATGAAATTTTGAATAATAATTCAGTTACAACTTTTAAATTATATATATTCCCTACTTGGGATAATGCATTTATAAAATAGTTTTTACGTAACTATAAAAACACGCTTATTTAATTAGGAATCTACACATTATATAATATACAGGAAGTCCCACGACGAATGCCGGCTATCTATATCTCGTAAAGGAAAAATCGGAAAGATTTGAATATTTGACTGTATACCAACGTCGATGGGGGCAATTCATCTAAAATAATTTCAAGATAGCGGCACTTCCGGTTAAACCGGAAGCATGGGTTATGTTTTTATTTTAAATGGAACACATTATATAATATTGCATTTTTGGATTCTACGTAAAATTCTGATCATATTTTATGTGTAATGTCCTATATCTAAGTCTCACCGATTTTGACATATGAAAAATGTTTGGAAGTTCAGGGTAGAAATTTTGAACATTTATTTTTCGGTGTACGGCTATATTTTTATTGGGTATTATTTTTGTCATTGTTTGTAGGCATTAGTTATTAATTTTTTGAATTTTTCACTTTGTTACATTCCCCATAAATAATAAACATATTTAAATGATCTTCGTGAGTATAATTTAATCGCCCCGGCGCGGTCGTGATTATTACTAATAATTGTTAAGCCATACAAAATTCCATAAACTGGTTCCATATGAAGTCCTTGTTTTCTTAGTGTTTTTGGAATGGATTTTTAATTTGGTTATTAATTTATTGGGTAATTTTCTAGAAACCGGCTGCAACTC
>JACEGR010009163.1:0-29195 GCA_014170235.1 Listronotus bonariensis
TTTGCGGTGGTCCCAAAAAAATCCAAGTCAAGATCGCAAGATAAAAAGGTATAGAAGGGTCCACATTGAATTCATTCTGTAAGCAATACCGCAAAGTACACAAAAAATGATAAAGTAAACAAACCTTTACAAATGCACATAGCCTCGGACAGAGCCTGATTACATAATATTAGATAAATAATAAAAAATACATTGCTAAAACACGTATTACGTACTTAAAAAACATTCTCTTATTTCGCCTCTATCCTACTATAAAACCGGTGGCACGTGGCGTGGTACTAGAAACTCGTCGGGTTAAATATTTTTTGCTGCAATAAATCATTGTTCACAAAAGGGTTTCTTTACTTTATCATTTTTGTGTACTTGGCATCGCTTTCAGAATTAATTAAATGTGGACCCATCTTTACTGGACCTATTGTTTTCTCTCTGCCGTATGTTGTTCGTACGGCAAAAGCTACCTCTAGACTGCTATATAATCAGATAATAAAGATTTAAAAAAATATATATCAGGGGGATGCAAAATTGACAGCCTTGGGGTAAAATTTACCCTTTTTCACCGAGCTAAAAGAGGTACTGGTAGTGGTTTTTAGAGTATCTTTACCGATTTATTAGTAATAACATAAAGTAACATACCTACGGATAAGCGAAACCATGGAAAGCTAAAATTTTCGTACCGCTTTTGCGGCAGGCTTGGCGGCAGGCTTGTCATTTTTCCAGTTTACACTTTAAATGCGTCGGTTGAAGCCTCGCCTCGTGTAACATCAGCGGTGGGGAGACACGTAAGCTTACTGAAATGACTAACTGGCGGTATTTCAACGAGAAACGAATAAAATTATATTGGAAGTTTTCGCATGACCTGTCCTTAAATCGGCTATTCCATGATAACTCTTATAATTTCCTTACTCTATGGTAATGATAATAAATTAGAAAGCAAAACAAAAACTAAAAATCAAATAATAAACCTTAAACAAAAATTTACCGATTTTTAAAAAATATCCAAACTCACTAAAAAGGTTAAAATACTAAATCAAAAAAAAATGAAGTAAGGTAAAAACATATATGTGCTAACCTACAAAATGTTGATAGCTAAATAAGCTAAAGGTTTTTATAATTAATTACCATGTGTTATTACCTAATTTTATTGTTTTTTTGGTTTATTATTTTTGGTAAGTTTTATTCTAAGTGTTCTTTTGTATACACATAAGAGCAATGCTTTAATTCAGTTCTCGGTTTTTGTTGTAAAAATAACGCAATGGTAAGATATTAGAGAGATATGGGTGGTGCTGTAACGTCATGCGGTTATTAACGTAAGCACTATTATGACAGTTAAGTCATGCGCGATTCGATTTTTACCGTCGCTGGTGGTAATAACGTTACCGCATGGAGTAATTTGCGGGCTGATAACGCCGCGTGCTATTTAAAATAGCGAATAGAATTGCCATGCGCACAATATTTTTCTTTGTTTATTTTTAAGGTTATATTATTTATTTCGACGATTTCTACAAATATTTTTGTAATAGAGCCACAGAAGTAAATGTTAATCTTTGATAAAGTCTTGCTTTTTTATTTTTGGATAAATGTTGCAGGTGGAAAAGAAACGAAAAGTTAAGATTGTCGGCCGACAATGACCTGGCTTTCTGAAAGAATGTCTTAGTCAAAATTCATCTGGAAAAGTGGAAAAATTTACAGTAAAATGTGTTTGAAATAACGGGAAAAACTTTAGTATTCGCACATTAAAGGATCATTTGCTTTTTAATTTTCTAAATTCGCAGACAGGTGTAATTAACCGGTCGTAATACGGCGTCTTCCATATCTCTAAAAACAAACACTAAATATCGTATGCGGTATTTAAATAGCGCCTTACGTAAATAACGAACGTAGGCGGTAACCAAAGTACCCATACCTCCCTATTATATCGTTTCCTTAAAATTTGCCGAAAGTCGCTTACGATGTTTTGTCAAAAACCCATCGATATAATGTGTAAATAAACTTAATGGTATTTTTTTAAGATGTGTAAATAATGTTTAAAAAAAGTCTAAAAATATTATCTGCGCTGAGTGATGTGAATGGCTTTATTCTCTTCTTCTCCTTTTACTGTTCACCTGTTTTTAGATAGGCTTTTTATTTAAAGAAAAAGTAAAATTGACGGGATATTTTATTCATAAGTTTCTCTACAATATTTGATGTTTCACCTATCACTGAGCCAGGGTTAAAGAAATATTATTAGGGCGGAAATATTACTTTCCAGACAACACTTTATTTTTACATAATCGAAGTTTACAATATATTTACATACAGGATTAGCCAGTCAAATATACATAAAATGTGTACAGGCAATGCGTGAAAAGGAGAGAGTCTAACGCGAATACCGGCATGTAAACATTTTGGATTGAGTGACTAATAGCGCTTGTTTTGTTATTACATTACTGGTCGATATAGCTTTAAAATAAAGCTAACGCGATATATTACGAACTGTGTTGGAGGCTCAGATAAAGTTATTTACATCATGTTCTTTATCCCTAGAGTTTCTAGATTGTGGAACCTGCTGCCCGCGGATGTCTTTTCCTTCCCTCCCAAATCTTCCAAGTATTTAAGTCCCGTGTCAACCAACTCCCTCTTACCTCGCTTAAGACACCCACGGTACGTTAGTATTTAGGCTTTTAGCCTTCGTGGTTTGTCCAAAGATAAAAAATAAAAAATCAATATATCCCGGACAATGCATGTATTATCACCTAGTTAGACTAATATTTAAAATACTAAGTCAATTTTTTCTGCAAGCTCATGAAAGAAGTTTTCTGCGACGATTTACATGATTTTTTTTAATGTCTCTCTGAGTTCTCAACACTATTTTTAATATTTTTTATTGCTTAAATTTCTATTTAAAAAAAAAGGTGTTATTTTTCTCAATAAAATTTTTCGACTAAACGCTGACCCCATCGAAACTAAACGTTCAATCTAGTAAAAATAAAAACATTTAAAATTTTCTATAAAATTTATTTGCAAACTGATAAATTTTAAATTCTTTTTATACAGAAGATAAGAGAAGTTATGAAGAAATTTATGGTAACTTGATCTTTTGGTTTAGCTGATGACGCGTTTACTGTAACATTGCATAAATTCATATTACAATAAATTTAAGTAGACACTAAAACACCACTAATTCAAAGAATAAAAAAAAACGCCAAAATGTTAAAAACATACTTTTTATGCATTGTACTAAAATAGCGATCAAAAACAGCATTTGTTTAAACTGTTGCAACAAAATAAGAAATGTCTAATTTGATTTTAAACAAAATTTATCTGGATATTAATGAAAATCTTCCCACTTTGCTGTGTAATATGCTGGTATCTGGTTAACAGGACTAATCAATGTTTTATTACACGGAAATATCATTGGGAAGGAAATTAAGTTTAACATTTAAATGATTGATAAGAAACCAAAACACAGTTCGTGTTGGGGTTTAACTGTATTTGTAATAATGAGGAGAACAGATACACCCTTTATGCCACAGCTACATGGAAAAGCTTTTACCGACTTGACACAATACTGTATAATACCCATATCGATAGCTAATTTAAAAATGGAAAAATTTTGCTAAAAACCAAGTAAGCATTGGGGCACTTTAGGGAAAGTAAAAGAAATACAATATAACCTAAACTACTTTTAAATAATTAATAGTTTAAAAAACTAAAAAACACGCTTTTATATGCAACCGAACTAAAAATTAGAAAATAATTTTTCATTAAAAAAATATTTTCACTTCATAGTAAAAAGCGTGGGGTGCATTTTACTATTTTTTCATAACTTTTCCATCATAGATATTGGCAAATATAATAATTATAACATTTAATATATTAAGCACCCCACGCTTTTTACTATGAAGTGAAAATATTTTTTTTAATGAAAAATTATTTTTTAATTTTTAGTTCGGTTGCATATAAAAGCGTGTTTTTTTAGTTTTTTAAACTATTAATTATTTTTCATTTTTTAGTTCGTTATATCAATTAATTTTTTAAAAATAAATGCTCCAGTTTATTTACTAAAAATTTTTTTCGCCATTTTGTCAAGAGTAGCAAAGTTTTTCAGATGGACTTTCTGAAAATAACCTAATATAAAATTTGAGTAAAATCGATTCAGATCGAACTCTTGAAATGGCCGGTGGTTGGTACCACTGGGACGTACAGGTGACATATGACACTTGGTGGTATCAAGCAGTGGTTATAATAATAATATAATGGAATTTTTTTTTCCTGGCGATCCAAAGCAGGATAACGGGATACTGTTTGCAGATTATTGCATTGTCATGGGTCCTTAATACGTGTGCAAAGTTTCAAAGAAATCGAATAGCTGGAAGTTGGTTAAAATTAGGCTCAAAGATTCCGTTACATAGATAGCCAGATGGATAGATAGTTACAACCCAAGTTAATAAAAGCGTGTTAAAAAGGAAGACCGACCGATTTATAAATGATGGGGGTGGTATAGGTAGAATATTGGCGTTTCCAAGCCACTGTCTACCAGTGGCGCAGCCTATTTATTATCTAAAAATCTCTGACGTCAGAGAAAATTTAGGAATCTTGTGCTACGTTTTCTGCTGTACAGGTCGGTTCTGTACAAGATTGCATGATTAAAAGGTTAAATGTGGAAAACTTTAGAAGAGATCTAAGATAAAGTATTCATCGTATTCAAGATATTCCCGAAAGTGATGTTCTGAAAAGAAACTTGCAAAATATTGACAGTATTTTTGTGCTTGAGCTGCAAAAAACCAATTTGGTGGCAGTTTAAAAATAAATGTTGCATCTCTTGTTGAAACAGCGATATAGATGTATAAATTATTAACTATATTTTACGTTTTTTACGTTTTTTTACCTTTAGGCAAAGATATATTATTAGTACACTGAATTGTATCCGCAGTTGGTTTCTTGTGAAACATTTTTTAAATATTAATACTAAATAGGAAAATTGCTTTTTAATGTTTCAATAATTATTAGAGCATTACTCTACAATTGTTTCGCCTTTCTAGGGCTTCATCAAGAGTACTTCGTATACTAAATTTAGAAAAGAGAAATATTCACAAACAGAACCATTAAACACGTTTTTCCCAAAAAGGTCTATAAAATATTATTAGGGGTTTTTATTATGCGGCCCAGATGTGGTAATAAATTTATTTATAATTGGCATATCTGCGAAATTTATTTGATCATTAGTAGAAAGAGTTGTATTGTCTATAAGTGATTTTTTAATTTCTAGTTGTTCATATAAATTTAATTTTTTACCTTTGTTTTCTCTATGGAGTAGTTTGACATTATTAAGATCTATAAAGTGGTTTTGTTCTATACAATGTGTTGAAATGCCTGTGTTTTTTAAACCATTTAAAATTGATGTTTTGTGCTCTTTTATTCTGTTTTTTATGCTCCTTCCACTTTGACCAATATATTCCGCATTACAGTCTGCGCAATTAACTTTATAAACCCCTGACATATCTAATTTTTCTGTTTTGTCTTTATTGTTAACTAATAATCTACCTAGGTTACTCTTATTTACAGACACAGTTTTACAGCCCAACTTATCTAGTCTATTGGATACATTATTACTGATGTTTGGTATATAATTGATAAACTTAAAATTATT
The DNA here is from genome assembly GCA_014170235.1 of Listronotus bonariensis. NCBI lineage: Eukaryota > Metazoa > Arthropoda > Insecta > Coleoptera > Curculionidae > Listronotus > Listronotus bonariensis. The sequence continues at coordinate 5,630 of JACEGR010009163.1, forward strand.
GTTTTTAGGTTCTGTAATACTATAAAACTCTTTAGCAATTAACTTTTGTTTTTTCTTTGTTAACAATTTATCAATAAGTGATTCTTTATATCCGTTGTTTCTTGCTATTTGTTTAATAATGCAGAGTTCTTTGTTAAAATTTGATTGACTTAATGGGAAAGTGACAAGTCTGTGAATTAAACTATGAAAAGAAGATAGTTTTATTTTCCATGATTGGTTCGATGCGTAATTTATTACCGTGTCTGTCGTCGTTGGTTTTCTGTAAATATCGAATTCAATGTGGTTGTCAATATTTTTAATGTTTATATCCAAAAAATTTATCTCATTTTTATTTCCTTTTTCCATAGTGAACTGAATGTTGTTATTTATTGAGTTTAGAAAATTTAAAAACTTATCTAAATTTCTCTCTGTGCTATTCCAAATGCAAAAAACATCGTCTACATATCTTTTCCAATAAAAAATGTGTTTAATTAATTGGTTATTAGAGTTAAATAAAACTTTTTCAAAATGTGCCATAAAAATTTCCGACAATAAAGGAGAAATTGGAGAGCCCATAGATAGGCCATCATTTTGTTTATAAAATTCACCATTAAATTTAAAAGAATTTTGATTTAGGCATGTCCGAACTGCATTTTTTAATTCTGTTTTTGTTTTAATATCTAAGTTAGAAGCACCGATTAAGTTGTTTAAAATTTCTATAACTTCTTTTATTGGAATTGAGGTAAAAAGACTTTTTACATCAAAAGAAACTAATTTTGAATTGTTTGGAATCGTTAGGTCCTTCGTAAATTCGATAAATTGAATATTATTAGTGTTTTTCTTGTAAATTAATTACCATTGAAGATTCACTTATGCTCAAATGATTCGATTTGTATTTTAGGCTTAGTTTAATATTTTTAGGAACACCACATTTTAATACACGTTATTTTAGCTAAGGCTGTTTTATGTGTTTAATTCTGTATTTTTCTCTTTTAATATAATTAATGTTTGAAAAAATATATGAACTTTTTATATAAAAAATTTAAAAGTAAAAAATATTTTACAAGATGTGAATTACAATAAAGGGAATCTCAGGAGTCTGTCAGACGCAGACCCCATGTCACCTTTAGTGACAGAAATTTAGATGTCACCAGTTAAGGGTTAAAAATATGGTTTTTAAATTTTTTTAATTGATTTAATTATTCATCACAAGAATACTACATTATATACTATTAATAATATTTTTGGTATAAGCCAACCTAAAATTAGATTATGCGCTTTATCCTTTTAAGGCTCTATTTTTGGATTTTTTAATGTTTTAGAGTCTAGTGTTACGATAACGGCTTTGTTTCACATTTTAACGTTAAAAACTTGATGCATACATTTTTAATCCGGTGCCTCAATGAAAATCGTTATGTGTCTCGGTTTTTTTACACCATGAATTTAAAATTTATCAGTTTGCAAATAAATTTTATAGAACATTTTAAAGTTAAATATATAAAATGTATACCAGTTTTCAACGAATCCATAAGACAAGCCATAACTTTTTGGAGTTTTATACATATCAAAATGAGACTTGTGTTTCGTGTTTTCGCATATCTTTTATTTTCCAAGGCAGTTGCAGATTACCCGGTAAAAACTTCATTATAATTTTAAAATGGAATACGTTTGTGTGTTTGGTATTTGGTATTCGGCAGAATACTTTTTTGGTTAGTATTCGGGATTCTGTATTCGAATACTTTTGAAGTATTCGACGATTACTTTTTTGAGTATTCGAATACCGGAATGTGTAAGCAGTATTCGAATACCAAAATTGTCACGAATAGAATACCAAAAGGGAACAAAAATTAGGGAAAAAGGAGGTGAGGACCTTTTTTTTAATCATCGTTTTTTTTTCTTTTCTAATATTTGATTTTTTTTTTTTTCATTATTTGAATACCAATTCCTGGTGTTCGTGAATACCGAGAATTCAAATCAGAGACAAAAATGAGACGAACAACTAAATGTAAATAAATTATCCGAGAGAGAGATACCTGCTGGGCCTTCCTTGTCTGTCTTCAAGGAAGGCAAACGCAGATGGCGCGATGAGTCGACTTTATCGTTTGCCCGCCAAATTCAAATTATATAGTTGTGCTATTTTTGCCCTTAATGTTAGGTACTTGTTTTTGTTTCCTATTAATATAAAATATTGGGGTTTAGTTTAATAATTACACACACCTTATTAAAAATGTCATTTATTTGGTTTTTATAAAGACTTTTTCTTACAGATAACCTTGTCAATATTACCTTAAATTATCTGTTAAAAAGCACAAATTTAATATATACACTGTGATCACTAATAAAAGTCAATATTCAAAGTCCAATTAAAGGTAAAAAACCACAAAACACACAATAAATCACAGAAAATGTAAACAAACTGTCCAAACAAATCGGCCATTGAAAAATATCAAACACAAATATCGATTAAAATTTCGGCATGACTGCCTGCGGCAACGTTGTCAAGTTGAAAATATTATTCATGGTATATTTTCTTTCTCTTAATTAGATGTGAGCCAAAAAAGGACATTAAAGTTTACATGCAGAAATTGTAAACAACTTGGCAACCAGGGCAAAGCGATGATTGCTCCATCTACGATAGCCTGCCATGATGAAAGACAAAGACATATTTATTGGAACTTGCGTTAAACCAGAAAGAGATAAATACAATGGACAAATTGTTAGGACCAGTTACTCGTCTCATTCTTGTCTCTGATTCAAATAATTTTTTTCTTCCAAGTATCCAAATATTCTGACCCTGACCTGACTAAAAAATAATACCCGATTGGCGCTGACTAGTTTGTGATTTCTCTACGAACAGGCCTAATATATCGATATAAATAAATAATATTAAAATTTAAAATATTTTGAGATGAATTTAAATTAAAGATTGATTTGCTATTTATATTTAATACCTTGTTAATAAAAAGAGGCATTTGAAAATATGATTTTTATGACGCAATCCGCAATTGGTCGAGCGTGAAAAAATTATACGCGATGATGAATACACACACGCAACAATCGAAACGAATTGGATGAGAAAGTCAATAATATAAGACTCATTGTTTAATTTAAATTTATAATACAGGGTGTGGCAGTTTTTTGGCATATGTACAGGGTGTTCGGTTATATTTTGAACGGGGTCTTCACGCTTTATTGTTTAAGGTAAAAACATATTTTTTTTTTTTGGGGAACCGTGAGTGGAGGAACTATACTGGACAATTCTTCAGAGCAGAAGCCATGGAAGTACCTATAAAAAGCGATAAATTCCCCACAGCCCGACGATGGGCACGAGAGGGAAGCCTTTCTGTAAGAGAAGGGTCAATGATGAGACGAATAGCTCTTCTTTGAATAGAATCAAGAATGCTCAGGGTTGTTGGGGACGCCATGCCCCAGATATGAGAACAATATTCCAAGGGAGGTCGGATTTGGGACACATATAAAGTGTATAAATTAGAAGGGGAAAATACTTTTTGGCTCGAAAGAGAAATCCAAGCTTTTTGAAGCTGCCGTGGCTATAGACAGAATGTGTTTATGCCAGTTAAGGTTACTTTCAAATGTGACGCCTACGAGATTGAAGGTGTCTTTGCTCTGTAAAACTTGGCTGCTCATAAGTAGAGGATGAGTATTTGATGACTCTTTTCGCGACAAGAAACATGACTGTGTTTTGGATGCATTAAAATGGACGAGATTTTTGGCGCCCCAATCCAATATTAAATTAAGATCCTGCGAAAGAGATATCTGCATCGCTCTGCGTTTATTTTCCAAGTCAGGTTTAGTGATGGGTTTAGGAACCTGAAAACTGGAGTGAAGGGTACTATCGTCGGCGAAACTATGAATGGAATTAGTTGTGGACGAGAGAAGGTCGTTGATGTGAAGAAACAATGTTGGTGCCAGAACTGAGCTCTGAGGGACTCCAGCATTTACTTGGTGAAAACTTGAAGAATGGCCGTCCACAATAACTGATATACGTCTATCAGATAGATAACTAGAGAGCCAAGTACAGAGTTTAGTTGAAAGACCATAGGAGGGAAGTTTATTAAGAAGTGCGGCATGCCAGACCTGGTCAAAAGCTTTGGATATATCAAGAGCAACGATCTGGGACTCACCTAGAAACTCAAGGGACTTATTCCAACAGTGTGATACGAAGGAAAGAAGATCTGCTGTAGATCTTTTGTAGCGAAATCCATACTGCCTGTCATGCAAAATTTTGTTTTTTTCTAAGTACTTAAGAATTAATTAATTTTTCCATTACTTTACAAAGAACTGAGAGAATTGCAATTGGTCTATACAAATGTTTCAGGGTTTTATATGAACCGCCAGGATTTGCTAAAAAAATAAACAAATGACAATCGCAAAGTAAACAAATGAGCATCGACTTTGGTATTTTAAATGGAACACTGTCAATATTTTAAGTTCATTAAAAAGGGTATATTTTTGTGTTTTAAAAATATATATTCTGTCTATGTTTGGACCACTAGTTATCGTAGAAAATGACTCTGAATCTTGGAAAATTAGCCGCTCTGATTCATAGACAATTAAACATGGGCGGCTTTGGTTTTATTTGTTTCTCTAAAATGTTGTAGGGAATTGAATTTTATGTTCAAATTTGAAGTGAAAGCGTTAAGGTAAAACAAAAAGTTTTTGTCAAATTTTTACATTATAATTTAATTAATGGGCCAAAAGAAGCAAAATTTAAAAAAAAAAACATTAAAATATTTTAAAGATTTTTGTAAAATTTGCTCCGTCGTGTCAAGTATTTGAGTATTAAAATATAAAAGATGTAAATAATTGACAAAAAAACATTTTCTTTCTTTCTGCTTTAAGTTCAAATGCTGACATTTAAAACATTTTTTTACAACATTTACTTATACAATTATGTTCTATTTTAAAATATTTCTAATTTTACTCTAGGTCATTTTTTATTATTGTAGTTATAAGTGGCCCTGTATAATACCAATGAAAGGAAAATTACTGTGTTTCTTAGTATTAGATTATGCGACAAGTATTCTCAAAATGCCCCTTTTAAATTCCAATATTTTTGTCCTCTTGTAACACCCATTCTGGGACACACTGTGTGTATAAATACGGTACTTAATAATAATAATAATAATAATAATAATAAGTCTGAGACCGAAGGATTCTTACTAGCATGCCAAGATGGGGTGATAAACACATTGGTGTACCGAAGCCAATTTTCCAACGTTCTTGACACCGCATGTCGAGCCTGTCGACAGCAACCCGAAACCCTTATGCATTTATTGTCAGCTTGTCCAGTGCATGCTGTCAATAGCTACATCCATCGGCATAATGACGCTCTTCGGGTACTTTACTATCACCTGAGGCATTACTAACGGCATCGATGAAACAGCAATACTGCCGTTTGCTCCCGGAGACATTGAGGCAGTAGTGGAAAATGACAACTGTCGCATATACTGGAACTACGCGTTCCCAACCACGCATCAAATTCAAGCTAATAAACCCGACATCGTTCTCCTTGATAAGACAAACCACACCATGTATGTAATAGAGTTCTCAGCCCCAGCGGAAACTAACATCGATATAAAAGAACGGGAGAAACGAGCCAAATATCAAGATCTTCTTGGCGAACTTCGGAGGCTCTATCCGGAGTATACCGTGCGATTGGTTGTCCTGATAATTGGCGTTTTGGGAGGCATGAAGAATAACATATTAAGGAAAATTAGGTACATTCCAGCATGTCAAAATACACCCGAACAACTGGTGATGAAGATGCAGAAATCTGTTGTCCTTGGATCCCTTCGTCTACTGAGGCAAATGAATTTGGCCGAAGATCACTGACCGAGCTGACGCGAGGAGTGGTCTTCGATATGGATGGCCTTCCGCACGACGTCCTATGGGGTCGGAGCCATGGGATACGTCGTGTTGGATCTTTTAGAGATAATAATAATAATAATTTTATTCATGTCAACAACCTACAGGTTTTACAAACGTCACTTATAAATTAAGACTTAAGATACATTTAAATAACTAAAATTACTATAAAATAGATGTCAGTACACACAGTAAAAAAATTAGAAAATCTAAAATTTCATAAAATTCGTCAAATGAATAGCAGGCTCCATTTAGCAGAACCTGTTTTATTCTCGTTTTAAAAGGTTTGAAGGGGAAAGACTTTATTTCTTCAGGCAGGTGATAAAAAATTTTGGTCCATAGTAATTGAGTGCATTTCGACTTCTCGCTATTCTAGTAAAGGACAATTGTAGATTACCTCTTCCTCTCGTATTATGAGAATGAATATTAATACGTTGTGAGTATTCATTATAATTTGATTTAACATGTCAAAGCGCATACAGTATATAGAAACATGGAATAGTTAAAAATTTTTGTTCTTTAAAATAATTTTTTACTTCTTCTTGGTAACCTAGTCCCAGCATAACTCTTTAACACCCGGCGTTGTAAAGAGAAAAATTAATAAATTGGCTTCATTTCATAATGATTGGTTTACATCTGAAATTTATTGCATGATACTTATGTTAGACAGAAATTCTGGCTAGTGTAAACAATAAAAAATTTCTATGGGACATAAATTTTTGACCACAACCACTTGACGATGGCTGAATACATTACGTGTGAAAGCCAAAAACCGAAAATAGAATAGAATAGACTGTTTGACATTAATTATAACGCAATAAATGTCAAATGTAAACCGACCATAAGTTCTGAAAGCTGTTAAAATTAATAACACAACTTTGAGAACACCCTGTAAACTGTTGTACGTGTATTGAATTTTTATTTTACCCGGGCTACATTGAAAGTCCAATTCGATAAAGATATTTAAGCTCTTCCTATGCACATATTCATGAATTCATATTTGCATCCAATAAGCTAATATACGAAATTGGATTCGTACACTTGTTTAATATCAAATAAGCTCAGTGTCCACCGCCTACCTACCTGCGAGATTGCATGTAAATCATTGAGTTCGAAAACTGAAATCTAAAATTATTTAGATCAATAAGAAACTTTATTAGAAAATTTGCTGAATTTACAGCAGTTAAAATGCAATATTTCTATTAAAATAGAGCTTCCAGCAAAACGAAATACAACTTTTATGCATCCCTTTAGTGCCCATCTTAAGAAGCCCCAAACTTCCCACTTTACTTGTTTGTTTTTTTTAAAGGCACTGGCTAAACGACCGATGGCGGTTTTGTTCAATTAAAAGGAGAAAAACGCCGTCCGGTGGTTTTATATATTTACGTATATAAAAACCGCCCAAAAGTTTAATTAATTTGTTATTACCGGCGGTTTTTACATACTTTATCGGTAGATACCGCCGTTCGGCGGTTTTTCTTATAAAAACCATTAAAACCCCGCCGAATAATAGCTTAAATTAATCTAACTTTTGTAATTATTTATTTTGCTCTGCTGTAAACGTTTAGTTATTTTGTGATTTTTAACACGCTTTTATTAGCTCGGTTGTAACTATCTATCTATCTATCTATGTAACGGAATCTTTGAGCCTAATTTTTACCAACTTCCAGCGATTCAATTTCTTTGAAACTTTGCACACGTATCTAGGACCGATGACAATGCAATAATTTAAAAACAGTATCCCGTTATCCTGATTAGGACCGCCAGGATAAACAAATTCCTTTACAGATCCTCTGTGTCTCTTGACAAAATGGCGAAGGAATTTTTTAGTGAATAAACTGGAGCATTTATTTTTAAAAAATAATTGATATATCGAACTAAAAAATGAAAAATAAATAATAGCTTAAAAAACACGCTTTTATATGCAACCGAACTAAAAATTAGAAAATAATTTTTCATTACAAAGAGTTTGTCACTTCAGAATAAAAGCGTAGGGTGCTTAATATATTAAATGTTATAATTATTCTATTTGCAAATATCTATGAGGGAAAAGTTATGAAAAAATAGTAAAATGCACCCGACGCTTTTTACTCTGAAGTGACAAACTCTTTGTAATGAAAAATTATTTTCTAATTTTTAGTTCGGTTGCATATAAAAGCGTGTTTTTTTAGTTTTTTTAAACTATTATTTATTAACACGCTTTTATTAGCTTGGGTTGTATGTATGTATGTAGGTATGTATGTAACGGAATCTTTTAACACGCTTTTATTAGCTTGGGTTGTATGTATGTATGTATGTAACGGAATATTTAAGCTTAATTTTCACCAACTTCCAGCGATTTGATTTCTTTGAAATTTTGCACACGTATCAAGGACCCATGACAAAGCAATAATCTGCAAACAGTATCCCGTTTTCCTGATTAGGATCGCCAGGATAAATAAATTCCTTTATAGATTTTCTGTAGGAGAGTAACAGAGAAAGAGCTAGGGCGCGATCTGCGCATGCGTGCAGTTTCGGACATACTCTCAGCATAAGGCTTACAGAAACTTGTTCGGAGTAGTTGCGTTCTGAAACCCCATGCAACAGTGAAGCTTTAAATGAAATGATTAGATTACGAAATAGTTCGTGAAACATTTCAATATCACATGTCCGCAGAAAACTAATTGATATATCGAACTAAAAAAGAAAAATAAATAATAGTTTAAAAAACTAAAAACACGCTTTTATATGCAACCGAATTAAAAATTAGAAAATAATTTTTCATTACAAAGAGTTTGTATTACAGTAATAAAAGGTCAAACAATGAATCATAATTATATACCTCAAAATAGAATTATAATAAATTTAAGATAATAACAGAATAATTCACTTCAGAATAAATAAAAGCGTGGGGTGCTTAATATATTAAATGTTATAATTATTTCATTTGTAAATATTTATGAGGGAAAAGTTATGAAAAAGTAGTAAAATGCACCCCACGCTTTTTACTCTGAAGTGAATTATTCTGTTATTATCTTAAAGTTTATTATAATTCTATTTTAAGGTATATAATTATGATTCATTGTTTGACCTTTTATTACTGTGATACAAACTCTTTGTAATTTTTAGTTCGGTTGCATATAAAAGCGTGTTTTTAGTTTTTTTAACTATTGTTTATATTGTTTAATATTGTAGTTTAGTTAACAGCACCCTTTGAAAAAACTAATTGGAGTAGTATAGCGGGATGGGGACAGGCAAATAAAACCACTGTTGTATTTATTCTAACGTTTCGTGGTTGAATTGCCACTGTATCAAGGGCCTATAATTAAAAAGACACATTGCAAAACTATTTCGACACATGAACCCAATATTTTTAAACAACAGAAAACACTTTAAAAAGTTATTTTTGTACCAAGGGCATAAAATAGCACTTTTACGCCCGCGGCAGCTCTAGGCGTAAAAGTGCTTTACGCCAGAGGTGCAAACAATATTTTGTACGACTAAAATTAATATACAAGCATTATCTGTAGTAAGGAGAAAATTTCCCAACTTTTTAATGTTTCAAGTTGTAATCAGTACAGTTTTAACACATGCTTAATTAAATAAATTATTGTTTTATCAAAAAAAATGGGGCATTATTTAATTTTATTATTGTTTTACAAATTTATAAATGCACGCGTAAAATTGTTTTTACGCCCGGTCGTACAAAAATGATATTATAAGGCAGGAAATGTAAATGAATAGAGACATTTTGCACCTCTTAAAATAACAGACGTTTTTGGCCTCCTTATGGTTATCGTTATTAAACATAACGATTACGGCAGCAGTTTTAGACATAGATTTTGCAGCCTCTTTTAAGAAATTTATCTTGCGTCTGCGCTTTCGACACATAACATTATTTTTACCTGTGGTTGACCGATTTTAAAGTTTACGAAAAATCAGTACTTACTTTTATTCTCCATAAGTTATATATTGATATTTAAATATATGTAAATACGTATAGTTATCTCGATTTTGTTTTTTAAAGTAGATGTAAACAATAGAGTATAAGCAAAACACAAAAAGTAAGGTTAGGTTTGGTAGTAGAATTAAAAGCAAATGTGCCAGATTGTAACATGTAAATTAATTACTGAATTAAAACATCCTTAAAAATGCAAGTCCGTTTTAATTTCTTTACACTATTTTATTTTTCTTACTGCTATGGATTTTTCGCTAATTAGAGCCTATGTATCAATGATATTTTAATTAATACGGCATTAAAATGTCAACCTTCTTAAATAATTGATATTAAAATTTCTACAATCCGGCAACCACGCAGTTTAACAATAACGATAACGATAACGATAACGATAAGCTCTTCGGTATTCATCCGTAATTAAAGGAGTCCGGTATGGTTAATAACGATAACGGATCATGTTTGCGTTACTGCGCAGACTCAGAATAACGTTAACCACAACGGAATTGCAAAATAAGAGGTGCAAAATGTCTCTAATAACTTATCAGGACGACGTTATCGTCAACATGAAAATTAGCAATTAGATATCCTTTAAAATTTTTAAAAGTAAAAAATGATATGTCTTTTCTTGCCGCCAAAATACTTCTGACTTTTCTTTTCCAAAAAGATGTACATTTTTTTTTAACTTATAAAGAGGTGTGACAAAATCTTCGTAGGTGTGAAACGTGTCTTCCAGTTTTATATTTGTTTGTTGATCAATAATAAAAATAATATTTAACAATAAAACACATAATTATTAAAGTTTGGTTGACTTTAACTATTATTCGGCGGTTTTCTATAGTTTTTATAAACAAAACCGCCAAACGGCGGCATCTACCGATAAAATACCTAAAAACCGCCAGTAATAACAAATTAATTTTTCATATACTTAAATAGAGATAACCGCCAAACCGCGGTTTTCTTCTTATAATTTTTTAATTAATTTTTTTGGAACTTAGTAAACTTTTTAAATTATTACTAGTAAACTGTCAAAAATCACAAGAAAATTTGCGTCAAGGCGATATCTAGGTTAGAAATGTCCATATTTACCAGTTCTTTTATTTTAGGATCTGAGGTCCCAATACATGCGTAATAACTATTTATCGTACGAGCTTCCTGATACACGTATCTAAACTATTTATTCCAATTATTTGATAAGCTGATTAAAGTCATTTAAATGGCATTACTAATCTAGTTATGCTTGGAACCTTTGAGCATGAAAACATTGGGAGAGTGTAATTCTACCTTATAAATAATTATAAAATTTGTATTAAAATATTTTTCTTTTACTGTTGGGTCCCAGGTTCGTAGACCTTTAATTTAGTCCTGTTTTGCACAGAATAGAAGGTGATTCCATTCAACTGGGAATTTTTCATGTCCTGTACAGTTTATTCCCACTGGTGATAAATTTCCAATCTACTTGTCAATTTTTTGTGTTAATTATAAACGTACCTATTTTATTACTTTATTCGTATATCCAAACTTTCAATTCAGAGATAACTTAACAATAAAATACTTAAATGCCAATATCGAGCATTATTATATTAATTATTATGATTAAAATGAGTTAAGTTTCTTGTGATGATCCGAATTATACAGGGTGACTCAAAATCGATCACAAAACTTAAAGGGGTGATTCTACTTGACAAAATAAGGGTAGAGCTCCATATAATTTTTTTCAAAATGTCATTCCTTTTCGAGTTACAAGCCGTCAAAGATCAATTTTTATTTTGGTTTTTTCTCCATATGTATTTATTTTTTAACCAATCCAGTTGATATTTGGCACACAAAGGGAACTTTGCAGATTTAAAAATTTTTAGACAAAAGTACTTCTTTAAATACCGCCAGACATAGACAATCAAAAACCTAAAACATAAGGTACTGATTAAAGTCGATAAACCTCACCGTTTAGGCACCAATAGACATCAAAGTTTTCATCAATTTTAATCAAATTACCTAATATTGTTAATGTTAAATATTAAAAAAAACTTTTTTTAAATTTTACCATCCCGTAGTGCAAAAACTAAGACGTTTAGATATATGTTTATATGAAGTTTTTTCTTATTTTTTGTTGTAGAGTCGTTTGTTTAAGTTTGTTGTTTAAGTTACTGGACACCCTGTATGTATGTAGGTAATTTGATTGAAATTGATGAAAACTTTGATGTCTATTGGTGCTTAAACGGTGAGGTTTATCGACTTTAATAAAGAGTACCTTATTTTTTAAGTTTTTAATTATCTATAAAATGGCGCCCCCAGCTTTGCGATATCTGTCAAAATAAAAAAGTTATGATGTAAATAAATTTTAAGTTTTAGGTAAAGTGCCCTCTGGCGGTATTTAAAAAAGTACTTTTATCTTAAAATTTTAGAATTTGCAAAGCTCAATTTGTGTGCCAAATATCAACTGGATTGGTTAAAAAATAAATGCAATATGGCGAAAAAACCAAAATAAAAATTGAACTTTGACGGCTTGTAACTAGAAAACGAATGACATTTTTAAAAAAATGTATATGAACCTCTACCCTTATTTTGTCAAGTAGAATTACCCCTTAAGTTTCGTGGTCGATTTTGAATCACCCTGTATAATTCGGATCATCACATAGAAACTTAACTCATTTTAATAATATCGAGATGTCAAAATTTAATAAATTTATCTTTAACAATGAATTTCTAATAATTTTTCTTCGATATTAAATTACTTTTTTATTATAGGCTGCCACACATCACTGTAAAATTCCAATTTAAAATTGTTCTTCTGTGAAATTTCTAAAAATTGACTTACGCACTTTACGAATTACACTGACGCATTGCTCTTCTATATGTTTTGACTATCGTATATGAATGCCGTAAAATCATCAACAGAGACCGTTTAAAACAATCATATGCTTGATAGTTTGAAATGAATATAATGTTGTAACTATTAGTGATAGTGAATGAAGGATAAAATTGAAGATAATGAGCACTTTTTGTGTTTATCCTAATGTAACATATGTAAGGAATGTCTCATTTGAATGCCATCAAACATATACAGGGTGTCAACGACAGGGGCGCAACTAAGATTTTTATTTTTGATTTATCTAAAAAATAAGACACCGTCGGACTAACACCAATAATGGTGTGTGCATTTTTTTTATCTTTGGACAATCCACGAAGGCTGAAAGCCTAAATACTAACGTACCGTGGGTGTCTTAAGCAGGGTAAGAGGAAGTTTGTTAACACGGGACTTAAAAACTTGAAGATTTGGGGGAAAGGAAAGACCATCCGCTGGCAGCAGGTTCCACAGTCTAGAAACTCTAGGGATAAAAGAACGAACAAAATGGGAAGTTCGGGGCCTGTCCAATTGAACTGTATGGGGATGCATACGCGCGGCACCACGAGTTTCTCTGTTGGAAACTGCAAGAGGAGGGACTATACTGGACAATTCGTCGGAGCTGAAGCCGTAAAAGTATCTATAGAAGAGCGATAGATCTCCCACAGCTCGACGATGAGCAAGAGAAGGAAGTCTTTGAGTAAGTAAAGGATCATTAATAAGACGAACAGCCCTTCTTTGAATGGAATCAAGAATGCTGAGGGTTGTAGGGGATGCCATTCCCCAGACATGAGAACAATATTCCAGAGAGGGTCGAATTTGGGACACATACAAAGTGTATAAATTGGAAGGAGAAAAATACTTTTGGCTCGGAAAAGAAATCCAAGCTTTTTGAAGCCGCGGTGGCTATAGATACAATGTGTTTATGCCAGTTAAGGTTATTCTCAAATGTGATGCCCACAAGGTTAAATGTGTCCCCGCTCTGCAAAACCTGGCCACTCATAAGCAAAGGATGAGTGTTTGATGATTTTTTCGCGACAAGGAACACGATTGTGTTTTGGATGCATTAAATTGAACGAGATTTTTGGCGCCCCAATCCAATATCAAATTGAGATCCTGTGAAAGAGATATCTGCATCGCTCTGCGTTTGCTTTCCAAGTCGGGTTGAGAGATTGGTTTGGGAACCCGAAAAGTGGAGTGAAGGGTACTATCGTCAGCATAAGTATGAATGGGATTGGTTGTGGAAGAAAGAAGGTCGTTGATGTGAAGAAGAAACAAAGTTGGTGCTAGTACTGAACCCTGAGGCACTCCAGCATTAATTTCGTGAAAGCTTGAAGAGTGGCCATCAACAATGACTGATATACGTCGATTAGAAAGATAACTGGAGAGCCAAGAGCAGAGTTTAGTTGGAAGACCGTAGGAGGGAAGTTTATTAAGAAGTGCGTCATGCCAGACTTGGTCGAAAGCTTTAGATATATCAAGAGCAACGATCTGGGACTCACCTAGAAACTCAAGAGACTTGTTCCAGTTGTGTGAAACGAAGGAAAGAAGATCTGCTGTAGATCTCTTGTGACGAAATCCGTATTGCCTGTCATGTAAAATTTTATGTTTTTCTAAGTACCTAAGAATTTGCGAGTTAATGGATTTCTGAATTACTTTACAAAGCATTGAAAGGAGTGAAATGGGTCTATAGTTGGGAAGGAGTAGGGGTCAAGATACAATAAGCCTTCAGGCTGCAGTGCACCCTCTAGGGGGTGGTCGTCGGACCTAGGTGGGATGACCCCGAAAGGGCGAAAAAAACACCAAACATATGCCTAAAGAAAAACACTTTGGTAAAGAAAATTTTTATTTTGAAGCTTTCGAAAAACGTTAATTTTATGGTTGCCCCCCGCAGAAAAAAATTCGAAAGTTTTTAAAGGCATTAATTAATTTAATGTGTATTTTTTTCGTAAATATGCTCAAATTTTATCTATAAATATTATAAAATTTTATAAAATTATTAAAAAATTGAAACAACTATAGTCAGTCGAAATGTTTTAACTCTACAATTTTTTTATGCGAGACTTTCAGATTCCTTTATTTACAAGAAAAAAGACAAATACTTTTGCAAACTTTTAAATTCGTTGATAAAATTTGATCAAATTTACGAAAAAATACAAGAGAATTTGCTTTTTAAATTTTTGATTTTCTTTTAGGGCTAACGAAAAAATTAACTTTTTTCGCAGATTCCAAAATTTTTTTTTTTTTAACAAAGTATTTTCTTCTAAGGCCAATAGCATTGAGTATATATTACGGTTTGGCTTCCATGTTTCAGTTTTTAAATAAAATAATTTAAAATTCCCAGTTGCGCCCCTGGTCAACGAATATGTTGAATTTAGGTATAGATGGGTCTATATTTAATTCATTCTGAAAGCGATGCCGCCAAGTACACAAAAATAATAAAGTAAATAAACCCTTTTGTGAACAATGATTTATTGCAGCAAAAATATTCAACTCGACGAGTTTCTAGTACCACGCCACATGCCACCGGTTTTATAGTAGGACAGAGGCGAAATAAGAGAATGTTTTTTAAGTACGTGATACGTGTTTTAGCAATGTTTTTTTATTATTTATCTAAAAATATGAAATCAGGCTCTGTCCGAGGCTATGTGCATTCGAAAGGGTTTGTTTACTTTATCATTTTTTGTGCACTTTGCGGTATTTCTTTCAGAATGAATTAAATGTGGACCCATGTATACCTAACTTTTAATAAACTTAAAATAAACTGGACCTAATATTTGCTGATGAAAGTTATAGAAATATTTCATTGCAGCAGTTAGTGAAACAAGTTGGCGCAAATAAACACATTTTTACCGAGGCGTATAAACTTTTTTCGCTAATTTTAACGATATTGTCAGTGGAACGGAGTTTTTCTTGTCTTAAGCGTTTAAAAACTTTCTTAATAAACACTATATCCCAAGATAGACTTTTATCTTTGGCCAATATTTCAATTCAAAAGGAGCTTCTACAGGAACTGATAAAAACTTAACCATTTTATGAATATATAATTGATAAATTTGCTGCATTAAAAGAGAGAAGGACTGATTTGGTGTATAAAATTTAGGTAAGATTAGATATTAAGAATTTTTACTTAGACTTTTGATAGTTGAGTATTTTCAATTTTGCTAAAATGGTGAATGCGCTTTTTTTTCCTTCCTGCACTACACCAGTTTTTAGACCTGTGAGCCGCCACTGCAACTTATTGGATTTAAATATAAGTTCCGTGTTCGTGATAATATCTTATAGGCTTTCAGAAATAAACAGAAATTTATTTTTTAACATTATATCAAACGTTTTACAATTTTCATTCGTGTTTTAGACAGACATACAATATAATAGCTACCCACCATTTTCTAGATGTACTTCTATATTTTTAACACGCTTTTATTAGCTTGGGTTGTAACTATCTATCTATGTAACTTAATCTTTGAGCCTAATTTTTACCAACTTCCAGCGATTCAATTTCTTTGAAACTTTGCACAAGTATCAAGGACCGATGACAATGAAATAATTTAAAAACAGTATCCCGATATCCTGATTAGCACCGCCAGGATAAATAAATTCCTTTTTTTTTTAATTATGGCGAATGCGCAAGGGCAATTGATGCATAACTTGCTGAGTTTTTAATTGACTATGTGTCTCTTGACAAAATGGCGAAGGAAATTTTTAGTGAATAAACTGTAGCATTTATTTTTAAAAAAGTAATTGATATATCGAACTAAAAATGAAAAATAAATAATAGTTTAAAAAACTAAAAACACGCTTTTATATGCAAACGAACTAAAAATTAGAAAATAATTTTTCATTACAAAGAGTTTGTCACTTCAGAATAAAAGCGTGGAGTGCTTATTATATTAAATGTTATAATTATTCTATTTGCAAATATCTATGAGGGAAAAGTTATGAAAAAATAGTAAAATGCACCCCACGCTTTTTACTCTGAAGTGACAAACTCTTTGTAATGAAAAATTATTTTCTAATTTTTAGTTCGGTTGCATATAAAAGCGTGTTTTTTAGTTTTTTTAAACTATTATTTATTTAAGTGCTAGTAAAATAGTAGTATACAACTTCCACATAATATTATAGTTGTAAATAAAATATAATTATTGTTATACAACTTTAAACCAGTAAAGATTAGGTCATAAACCTCTGCAGACATTTTCAAGGTATGATAGCTTAACTCCTTTGCTCTTTACCATCGTTTCTAATGAGTAATTACATATAGAGTATACAATAATAAATTAGTTATGTTTTAGCAAAGACAATTGTAGTTTCACTATAGACACCCAAAACAATGCTTAATTTTTGGTCATCAGCTTGGACGCTCGCTTCGTGGAATTTATGAAGCGGGTATTCATCGAGTACACACGTAAACGGTACGTATAATTTGCCGCTTCATAAATTCAGCCAAACCAGCGTCCAAACTGATGACCAAAAATTTAGCATTGTTCTGGGAGTCTGTAGTGAAACTACAATTGTCTTTGGTATTAGTTTTTATTTTCTTTAACACATTATTTAATATTACCTAAGATTTTTTTCGTATTTCCATTCTTTATTATTATTTTTTTTAATTAAAAATCTAAGATGGCATGCCTATTAGACGCAATTAAATTAATTTTTCTGTTAGATAAAAAGCATAAAGTAGAATAAAAGTATATATCTAAGTGTATAATTTAGAACAAATTTCCCTAAATAGCGATTTTAAAAAAGAAAAAAACTATACAGTGTGGTCCATTAAATATGCAACAAATGGAAAACTTTTTATTTGCAATTTGTCAGAAAAATTTATTCTTTATAAAAGTTGGTGCATGGTCCGAAACTGTATTAGCAGTAATTAGTTTTATTAAAAGTTTTATGGTATACAGAGTAGGTCAAAAATATTAAATCTATTTAGGGGTAAAGTGTCCTTATTTCTAAAATGTTAAATTAAAATGTATGCCTAAATACCAAATCATGGCTTCCTATTAAAATTTTTATTTATTTATTTTTTAATTTTAATTTATTTGTTCTACACTTTTATAAAAATTTAAAACAAAATTTTACAGGGTAAATCAAGGATTTTTATACGCATTTTATTATTTATAGAATATCTGCATTAATAAAAAGCATATTTGTATAATTTTAGGGCCCTATTAAATATCCTTGCAACCAACTTGAAGTTAGCGGTTAGCTAAAAAAATATAAATGCGGTTCAATTTTAGAAGTTCGCTTCGATTTGATTAAATTTGTTTAAAAGTCAGTTGGTTAAAACTGCTTTAAAAAATATTAAATCAGAATAATAAAAATCTGTATCATACAGGGTTAAATCAAATTTTTCAAAAGTTTTAAAATTTGAATAGGAGGCCATGACTTGGTATTCAGGCATACTCTAATTATAGTATTTTCTATTTATTATTTCTGTTGTATTTTTAGAAATAGGGTTACTTTACTCCTAAGCGGTTTTTGCTTTTTTGACCTACTCTGTATATCCTTTAACTTTTAATAAAACTAACTATTGCCAATACAGTTTCAGACAATGCACCAACTTTTATGAAAAACAAAATTTTCTGACAAATTGCAAATAAAAAAGTTTTCCATTTGTTGCATACTTAATGGACTACACAGTATAATAAAATGATATTATTTTTACAAGCATGTATGTAAGGTTGATATATCCGACTTTTTTGCCAGTTTGAAAGTGTCACTTCTCTGATTTCTACTTTCGGCCCACGGAAGAGAAGTTTACTTTCCTTCCATGGGCCGAAAGTAAGAGTAACCTTAGTAACAGTCACAAAAATCCAAAAAATGGCCAACTTGACATCTTGTCTTATATTTTAGACATCTCTGGGACACATTTACGCTCGATAGATGTATGATGGCCTAATTATTTGACAAATTAAAAATCATTTTGTTGAGTTTACACATTATTGATTAAAAAATAAAAATGGTTGAAATACATAAGTTTACAAACCTCCAACCAAAAATACATAAGTTTACAAACCTCGGTTAAAAGTTTCATTACTGTCTCGAAAAGTACTCACCATTCTTTTCTCTTGGCAGTAATTACCACTTCCACCTGGTATGTAATGTACTAAATACCCGAGTTTGCTTAAGACGGTTCTCTGTTCGGCCACTTTTAACACGCTTATTAGCTTGGGTTGTATGTATGTATGTAACGGAATCTTTAAGCTTAATTTTCACCAACTTCCAGCGATTCGATTTCTTTGAAACTTTGCACACGTATCAAGGACCCATGACAATGCAATAATCTGCAAACAGTATCCCGTTATCCTGATTAGGATCGCCAGGATAAATAAATTCCTTTATATATTTTCTGTAGGAGAGTAACAGAGAAAGACCTAGTGCGCGATCTGCGCATGCGTGCAGTTTCGGACGTACTCTCAGCATAAGGCTGACAGAAACTTGTTCGGAGTAGTTGCGTTCTGAAACCCCATGCAACAGTGAAGCTTTAAATGAAGTGAATAGATGACGAAATAGTTCGTGAAACATTTCAATATCACCTGTCCGCAGAAAACTAATTGATATATCGAACTAAAAAATGAAAAATAAATAAGAGTTTAAAAAAATTAAAAAACACGCTTTATATGCAACCGAACTAAAAATTAGAAAATAATTTTCTTTACAAAGAGTTTGTATTACAGTAATAAAAGGTCAAACAATGAATCATAATTATATACCTCACAAAATAGAATTATAATAAAATTTAAGATAATAACAAAATAATTTACTTTAGAATAAAAGCGTGGGGTGCTTAATATATTAAATGTTATAATTATTTCATTTGTATAATATCTATGAGGGAAAAGTTATGAAAAAATAGTAAAATGCACCCCACGCTTTTTACTCTGAAGTGAATTATTCTGTTATTATCTTAAACTTTATTATAATTTTATTTTGTGAGGTATATAATTATGATTCATTGTTTGACCTTTTATTACTGTAATACAAACTCTTTGTAATGAAAAATTATTTTCTAATTTTTAGTTCGGTTGCATATAAAAGCGTGTCTTTTTAGTTTTTTGAAACTATTATTTATTATGTATCTTTTTTACTTTCAACCCTAATAGCCGCACTCTTATGACGATGGTTGATGACACGATCTACCAATAGTACACCTTGTTTAAATTTTTACAAGCCTGATTTGAATATTGCAAAAAAACCGTTAACTCCAGCCGTCCAAACTCGTTGAGTCTTCAGCAAACCCATCCTTTCCTTTCTGAAAGGTTGTTGTCCAGCAACAAACAGTATTTTGGTAGTTGTTCTTTTATCTAAACAACCGCTACGTATTTCGTAACAATAAATTGCTTTAATTTACGTGCAATGGAGCACAACGGGTTATAATTTCTTGCGATGGCATTCATTGATCCGGATGACAGGAAATTTATATCCAAGATTTATAATTTAAATATCTTGTATCCCATTTGTAACCTGTAATTTATTTTATTATTTTTTTGCGTCAAGGCAGACAAATTTTAATATTAAACTCAGTATGGGAGGGGGGCTTTTACAAAATTACTAAAGTGATATTCGTATTCGTATCTGCCAAAGCCTGAAAGCCACTATAAGCCAAACTTCATAGTCTTTTATTGCTTTTACCTCACCTTACATGTTATCCTTTACACGTCTTACTACACGCCAATTAATCAATTCCTTTTATGCTCCAAAACCTTCCCCAATGACACCATAAGTGTTCCTTTTACAATTTTTTGACATTTTTTTATGTTGTAGAACCCTTCTTGACACTATTGACAGTTCAGAGAACGGTTCAGAACGGTTCTACAAGGTAAAAGAAATACAGTAAATTAATGTTTCAAACATGGCACTGCTAGAACGACAAATTTGACTACACATGAACCGAATAGTTGCAAACATTTTTGACAACCTCCTGGAACAAAACTTCATTGTCTCAGCTCAATCGGGTCAGGCCCAGGCGGAGTACGACGCGACATTACCAAATTGTGTAAAGGATTTTATTTGTCGGTTTTTCTTCGAAAAATTGTATTTAATAAGCAGAATTTTTTTCTTTTAGAGACAGTAAATTATTAAATGAAATGTATTAACACATTTTACGCTATAGGCATATGATTTCAAATCATTTGGGTGCAAAATAATTAATTAATTTCACGACTAAAAAAATATGTTTTTTTCTCCGAAACTGCTGATTTTCAGACATAGGTTAAAAGGGCCTTTTATGCTTATAATAATGTAAGGAATCACCTCTTATAGTTACGAACATTATTTTCCTACACCCTGTATAAAACAAGTTTTATAATCTTTGGATCGTTTAGGTACTTTTTCGGTTGCTCATCCTTATTGCTAATTTATAAATCAATACGTTAAAGAGATTTTTTTCATTTACACTCTCCTTAGTACATCCCCGGTCACAAATTTAAGCAGCAATTTTTCAGTATGAACAGCAGGAAATAAAAGTTTGAAAATTGCTTCATAGTTATAGCGGAAGAGTGAGATTGTTCTCGTGAGAATAGAGGTCAACGATTTGCCGGTTCAAAAGAGGATCGCTTTAACACAATAGGTCCTGCTTTTTTGTGAAATAGCAAAGAAATTCTATAAAATATCATCATTATTATATTACAACTAAAAAGTGGGTTTTACAGTAACAATAGTGATGATCTTGACTTAAAAAAGTTTCATTTATCATTAAATGCAAGCCAAAAATTACCGGTTATAGATTTATCAGCGAAACGTTGTCATTTTTTATATATAAAAACTAGACTATATTGGCTAAATTGAAGATATGTTCTGTAGTTTGGCGGATTCATTTAATGGATGGTATTTATTTGGGTAACGCCAAAATAAAATTAAAAGTACTAAAAAACCAAAAAAAAGGTTAAAAAAGAAAAAAGATAATTAAAAATCGACGTTTCGGTGGCAAATCTGCCACCGTTGTCAAGATAAATGGAATAAAAATAATAAAAATAAAAATTTACTATTATTTAGGTTTTAAAATTTAAAATTTTTATGTTTTTTAGGATATTCTGAAAACTTTGACATTAAATGTCAAAATATGTTTGTTTGGTTATAGTGTCATAGATCACTGGTTGCTGGTGTATTGATTGTTTATTTTACAAAAAAAAGGTGAATAGTTAGTTAATTTTTAGTCTTCCTGAAGATACTTCAGTATCAAGCAAAGGCAACCAAGTGTTATTTAAATTAACTGAAATTGATGCTACACAATTATCTTTATTTAATAATATATACGCACTTTCTTTGATTTTGCGTTTTTTAGAACAAGTTTCCTTTGCTAAAATGCTCGAAGCATCCCAGTTTATTCTATGATTGTTATCAAATACGTGTTGGCAGATTTTTGATTTATGAAATTCTATGTTTTTAATATATGATCTGTGTTCTTTTATGCGTTTGGCTAATGGTCTACAAGTTTCACCTATATAAAACTTATTGCATTCGCAAGGTATTTTATCAATGACATTTTTTGTATTTTCATTTAAGTTGTATGGTTTTGTTTTTGTTAATTGAGATCTGATTGTGTTTTGTGTTTTAAAGATTGTGCGAATATTAAATTTATGCCCTATTCGTTGAATTTTATTTGATAGTCCGGGAATGTATGGTAAACATAAATTTGTAATAGGTCTATTTTGATTTTGTCTTATAACTGGAGTTTCAAATTCAAGGAAACAATTATTTATAAAATCAAGAGGATAAATATTTTGAATTAAAATATTTTTTAAATAATCTTTTTCAATATTTATATTTTTATTAGAACAAATGACTTTAATTCTATCAAAAAACGTCGATTTTTAATTATCTTTTTACTTGTTTAAATTTTTTTTTGGTTTTTAGTACTTTTAATTTTATTTTGGCGTGTACCCAAATAAATACCATCCATTATATTGGCTAAGTTACAATATGAGATTCGTTTTCTTTGTCTTATAACAGAGTTGTCCAAGATGTGGGAAGTCTAGGGGTTCTTCTGGGATTTTCAATCTAAAAAGTACGACATGGAACCCACACTGATGGAAATAAAACGGACGACCATAAGAAATGGATGCATTTAACCCTTTCACTTATCTACTATGTACTCTCCTACAATTTAACTCTGCAACGAGCGCGCCGATTGGTGCCAAACAGAATCAGGTGCTGCCGGCGCACCGCTTTTACCTTTCGTCGGACGGCGACAGGGCTCGTGCACACCCCATCCCGAATATTGCCACTGCTTTAACATAATGTGTAATGGCGCAAATAGAAACACTTGTTCCGGCCCCCTGTCTTTCCGGAGAAAATCTAAGTTTTAAAAGCGAATTATCAATCTTTTTTTTGTGAATTTCCGCAAATTTTATCTTAAAATCTCAAATTTGCAAAATTATCTGTACTTTTGCAAAAACTATATCCACTTAAAATTTTTACCGCACAATTTGTATGCGAGAATTTCAGATGCTTCTAATTATAAGAGAAAAGCAGCTTCCGCACTCTGTAATTCGATAGAAAGAAGAAATAGGCAGGAAAGAAATTTCCTTTTTATTTTTGTCATTACTCTGTATCATTCGTTTTAATTAGGTCGTAAATCTTCGGCAGTGGAAAAATAATAGATTACTGGACTTGAAAACGTTGGGTTCTTGCGAAATGCACTTGTTATTTCTTTAAATATGTCTTTTTTTACTTTTCTGTCATTTATTTGGCATATTCACTGAGACTTTTAAGTCCAGTCCAATAAATTTCTGGATTTTAATAGTTTATCTTTTGCTTAATTAAAATGTATCTAGCTTTTTTCCATTTTGTAAAAAAATTAGATAAGATAAAAAACAGAGACAAGATTTGCGTATAAAAAGGAGAGAGTAAGCGGGATAATAATATATATAGTATAATAAATTAGCATTAATCCCTTTAAATTAGCAAAAGTTGAA
>JACEGR010009164.1:0-29166 GCA_014170235.1 Listronotus bonariensis
ACAAAAAAGGTATACTTTATTTAAATCGATATCTTGGACGGTTTTTAATAAAATCGCATTTTATATCCAGACGTGCTTACCAGCATTTTATATGTAAAGAATTCATTTTTTTTATTAATTAATTAAATGTGGTAAAATTATTAAAACTTTGTTTGTGAGCCTTTTAAACTTTATGGTACAAGAATAGGACTGTTTTTCATAATTTTACCATATTTTAATAATTTTCTCAAAAATAGAAATTTTTATTACATAAAAAATGCTGATATATCTGGAATTAAAATGTGATTTTATAAAAACGGTCCAAGATATTCCGACGTACTGAATAGCCGTTTACCTATGGAAAGAATCACTAGTATAAGGATATTTAGTTGCTTAAATATTATTGGTACTGTGGCAACAGTTTAAAAGTTATTGAAATAAGTTTTTTTATGCCAACTTTGAAGGTCATTATCTCCCTAACAAAGCGCGATAGAACTTTATATGAAGTACTAACATTATTTTTGCTCACTCTACCACCCTTATTATTTTTGACCTCACCTTTCCGGAAAACCTGTATATAAAATGTATACAGGTTTTTCTAAACAAATGCGAAATTTTTTGGATGTTATTCCTTCAAAATAAAAGGTAGTTTAGCATTATAAACATGAGGTCAAAAGTCAGTCAATAGGAAGATATAGCAAAAATAATGTCTTAATATTTATATTGAAAACAAAATTAGAATTGTGTTTAAACTACCGATTAAGTTAAATAAAGAAATATTACAAATGCCTTAATAGGTGTCGGCAAATAAATAGATTTTTTTATAGCAAAAATGTTCCCGTCCCGACTATGATTTACATTTTATTTTTTTATTTAAAATTGATAAGTTTTATGATAAAAATACAGGAGTAAAAAAATCATCTTAATCAGAATATTCCAATTTATATTTTTCGAGGTCACTCATAAGTCTCTATTTAAATTTGATTAGCAAGAATGATAAAGGTAGTCTATTTCTATCACTTTGAAAAATTCTAAAAAGTGCAAAATATTTAAAAAGTGTATTTTTATAATATAAATGTTTTTAAAGAATTTTATTATTCTACTACTTTAGGTATTTGAGATTAAAAAAAATTAAAAACGTTATTGTTTCGTCATTTTTGTCCCTAATTGTTGACTTTTGACCCCATGTTTATAAAGCAAATCATCAAGCAAACTATCTTTTATACTGAACAAGGAACCCTCTAAAATGTTTCGCATTTGATTAAAAACACCCTGTAAATTTATAAATATAATATACATTAAGTTAGATTGTCATATTTTAGCGTCGGCACTCAGTGGTAGCTTCTTTTTCGTACCTTTAGAAACACCCTGTATTTCGATTAAAAAACTTTTCTAATATAAATTCAAAAACCATATTAAAAATTATAAGATACTATTGACGTGTTCAAAGATACTCTTCAAAATTTTATTTTTTTAAAATGTGTTTTCCTTTTAGTTTGTTACATATGCTAATTTTAAGTGGAAACTGTCGATATATTATTGGAATATTTAACAGCTAGCCAACCTGTAACAACTTTGTTGGCCATTAATTATATTTTTTCTCTGAACTAAAGAAAATTTTGGCGGCAAAGTATTTTGATTGTGAAAGTTTGTTGCTTGACAACTTGGTTGTTTTGAGAAAATATCATGAACGAAATTACTAAAAAGCCACAAAGTTGAATAAAATAAAGGTATGATTCCGAGCATCGCGGTAGGCTACTAACCGCCAACGCAAGCGCCAGAACTTTATACTTATTTCGCTTTCGCCTTGGGGAGTAACGAGTTGCGTTGCTGGTAATGTAAATGGCTCTGACGCTTGTGTCTGCAGTTTGCAGCTTGTCGCGATCCTCGAAATCATGCCTTAAGAGAAATATTTTGCCTTGCCTACGTTATAAATATATATATATATATATATATATATATATATATATATATATATATATATATTTTAATATTTGTTTTTGATTGTACCCCATATAAACACTTTCTTCTACAATAATGATTTAAATTAATAATTAAATGTGATAGTAACAATGGCCTATTATCCTTCGTTAATGAATAATCTTAAGATTAAACGAACTTACCTGAGTGAAGTTTAATCTGGATTATATGAGGCCTCGTTGAAGTAAATAGGTCAACTGGTAGTTTCTTCCATTCGTGCTTTACGGTCACGTGTTTTAAAGAAAATTCGTCGCCTCTCCACTTCCTGGTACCCGTCGTCAGTCTTTTTAAAGCATATTTGTTGCATTTTTATCGGGTTATGGGAAATCTGCCAGAAGATTAGGGTGGGTCCTATTTACTTCAACGAGGCCTCATATAATCCAGATTAAACTTCACTCAGGTAAATTCGTTTAATCTTAAGATTATATTTCGGGCCTCGTTTCGTAAATAGGTCAACTGGTAGATGTTTAAAGAACATAAAATGCAACAAATAGTATATAAAATATATTATATTATTATAAACCAAATAAAAGATTCATTTTATTATAAAGGAATGACAACTTAATATTAATAAAAACAACAAAGAACAAAAACAAAAGGATATTATGTTATGGTATAATGTAAACAAAAATATCTAAATATTTATTAATAACTTGCTGATAGCACAGCTTCAGCAAAATTATTTTGTAAGGGCAAAGGTCTTTTGTAAAATAAGGCAAATGTTTTTGACCCTTCTTTCCATCCTGCTGCTTTACAAATTGTGTCAATTGTGACTCCTTTCCTAGCAGCTGCTGAGGTGGACGCATGTCTTGTACTATGTGCTGTAAATTTTGAAATGTCTACACCGCTTTTACCCAAAATTTCCTTTATCCATCTAGATACAGTTTGTGTCGATGCAGCTTTGTAAGGTTTTGAAGTGGTGATATAAAGGCTGGACTCAGATCCCCGTAAGATTTTAGTTCTATCTAAATACTCTAATAAGGTGCTGGCCACACAAATAGCAGGATCATCCCGATAAAAAGGTAGTAATAATGTTGGCTGCACCCTGTTTCGACTTGATGTTTTTAAACGCTTAGGAATTTTAATTTCTATTCTATTGTCGACTCTAACTATGTCTGAGCAGTTAATCGAATTTATGGTCTGAACCCTTTGTCTTGTGGCAAGCATCATTAAAGTAGCCAATTTCCGGGTCAAGGTTCCCAAAGTGCAACCTTCCATTGGAATTGACCTAATATATTCCAGAACCGTGTTGGGATCCCATATTTCGTCATATTTGGGGAGATTTGGGCGCAAATGATAGACGCCTTGAAAAAACCGTTTAACCCTGAAATCTTGGGCTATTTCTGGCCCTGGAATTTGTGCTATTGCAGACCTATAGGAATTAAGTGTACTGTATGAAATACCTTTGTTATATTGAATGGTTAAAAATTTTAACACTGACATCATTGTGGGTGAAAAAACATCTGCCTTATTTGTTTGACAAAATTTCCACCATAACTGTAAACCTGAGTTATATTGTTTAAGGGTTGTGCCAGTAATAGACGCCAAACATATTTCTAACGATTCCTGAGGTATATTCCCTTTCCCTAAGGCCTGTAAGATAACACTGCAGCTACCAGGGAAAGGGACTTCCAAAGTGGGTGAGCAGTTCTGTTAAATAATAATAATTTTTTATTAGGTTTAAGAATAATAGGCTCCCCTTCTATTAAACTAGAAAATACTGGAAACCAAGGCTGAGTAGTCCAGAAAGGTACTACAACTATTCCTCTAGCCTTGTCATGTTTAATTTTCTTAAGTACTTTTAAAATAAGGCTAAAAGGTGGAAAAGCATAAAAGAACATAGCTTCCCAGCTAATGGTAAAAGCGTCAACTTTGTAACAGTCTGGATCACTCAGCCATGAAATAAATTTTGAACATTTTTTATTAATTCTGGTGGCAAATAAATCAATTTCAGGGGAGCCGAATTCACTTTGAATAAGTTGGAAAGAGATGTCATTTAGTTCCCATTCAGTTTCGCTATTTAAGTTACGTGATTGTTCATCAGCTATGGTGTTTTCTGAGGATTTAATATATGACGCAAAGAGATATATATTTCTTTTTTCACACCATATCCAAATTTGTCTGGCTAGATTATTAAGGTCCGGAAACTGAATGCTACCCATTCTATTTATGTAGGCAATGGCAGTAGTGTTATCAATTCGACATAAGATTTGACAGTTATTAAGGTTAGATGCAAAACATTTTAGGCCAAAAAATACTGCCAAAAGCTCTAAAAAATTTATGTGAAATTGCTTTTCTTTATTCGACCAAAAACCCTGAGATTTATTACCATCACAGTAGACACCCCAACCTTTGCTTGAAGCATCAGAAAAAATTTCAATAACAAAGTCCTCTATTTTGATTGAATTTTGAGCTATTGGCAATATGTTTTGCCACCAATGAAAATCGGATATTAACTTCTCTGGTAGAATCATATTTTGGTCGTAATTTCCATTAGCTTTCTTTAAGGCTAGATATTTTTCTCTTTCAAATAACTTAGTGTATAAGTAGCCGTATCTAACCGCCGGACAAATTGAGATGAGAGTACCAATAAACTTAGCAAAATTTCGGATTTTTGCTTGTTTACTCTTAGAAAATATTTGAATCATCTTTAAAATTTTGTTTCGTTTATCGATAGGTAAACTAACTGTCATAGCGTGTGAGTCGTAGATAAATCCTAAATACTGAATTTTGTAATTTGGAATGAGTTTGCTTTTATTAAAATTAATAACAAAACCCAGGGACTGCAATACTTTGGTCGTAGCTTTGATATTCTCTATGCATTCTTGATAAGTTTTGCCTAACAGTAGAAAATCATCTAAGTAGAGTACAGACAAAAACCTCTTTCTCTTAAGTGAGCAAGAATAGGTTTCATGACCTTTGTAAAAACATATGGCGCAATGTTTAGACCAAAACACATTACGTTAAATTGATAAATGACATTATTAAAGATAAATCTTAAGTACTTTCTATGAGTTTTTGAAATCGGGATTAGAAAATATGCATCCTTAAGATCGAGAGATGCCATAAAATAATTGTTTTCAATCAGTTTTATGACAGTTTTATGGTCTTCCAATTTAAAATGTAGCGTTGTAATAAATTTGTTTAAAGGTTTTAGGTTTATAATAAGTCTTTTTGTGCCATCTGTTTTAGGTCTTAGGAAAATTTTAGACCAAAATTGATTTTTACAAGGTTTGACTTGGCTTAGAGCCCCTAGCGTTAATAGCTTATCGATTTCAAGCATGACATCAACTTGCTCACTAGCCGAAAAACCTAAATTTTTTGGTATATACTTTTGTCTAGGTGTGTCATTAAAAATAGCTTTAAACCTCTAATGTATTTTAGTATGTTGTTATCTGAAGTGAACTGACACCAATGGTTGTAAAACTTTTTTAGGCGCCCAACCGAGTTACTGACCTGAAGTTGGGTTTCTCTTACGCTCGCTTCTGTGGATAGGCTGAACGCTGTCGGGCTTTTGACACCTCGATCTGATCGTTTCGTGGATTGTAGTTCCTTCGAAATGTTTGCGGTTGTTGATGTCGTCGAAATTTTTGTTGAGCCTGTCTGGTTTGTTTGTACTGTCCACTTCGAGGATAAAGGCCCTGTACTCGAAGTGGACTTTTGTAGTTTAAATTTGTTTTAGAAAATACTGTTTTGTTTGTGGTGCTGTAACTTGATACAGGCTTACGTGACGAAGGACGTAAACCCTGACTAAAAAGTTTTAGTGTTTTTGCTGTATTGACCCGTTCATCTAATTTTTCACCAAAGATATAGTTGGTTATGGGGGCATCTTTTAGCGTCTCTTGAAAATCTTTACTTAAATTTAGTAATAAGAGTTCGCGTCGGGATCTTGACTCATAGTTGTGAATATTAGCTAGTAGTCTGCAAGCATTGCTGAGTATTTCCACGTTTTCTTTCTTTTCTCCTCCCCCTCCTTTTTTAATAGATTGGAAAGAACATAAGCAAGGCCAGTTAGGCTTGCACTTAGTTGTTGTTGAATACTAGCTAATCTTTCATCTCTTTTGACCACTTGATAATTTACAGCGTTTTTTACCTCTATATTAAGCAAAGGGGCTGTAAGGCCTTCAAAATTTTCCGGTGGTGGAAATTTTTTCATAAGCTCCGATTTTTTTCTCCTGTTAAACCATTTTTTAAAATTAGATCCCACCTGGGCACAATTTCTTTATTGATGGGTGGTCCTAAGATAGAGGCTGAATTTGATGTCTCCCCTAGGAGTGCAATTATATCGTGGTTTTCGGGGTCTTGTAAGAGAGGCGAAATAGTCCGGGTGCTTTCTGCTACATTTTCTGTAATACAGAAGAAAAAGCTAAATCCGAGCACCACAACTCGTGATAATTTTATATTTATAATCATTAATCGGACAATACCGGTCACTACAAGTATAGAGCTACCACAAGCTTTTGGCCATCACAAGCCAAATACCATTACTTGGCACCATACTAAAAACTATAAGAAGATAATAATTTGTTAGCTGCCACAAGCCATTTTAATCAAAAAGCTACCACAAGCTTTTGGCCACCACAAGCCAAATACCATTACTTGGCACCATACTAAAAACTATAAGAAGATAATAATTTGTTAGCTGCCACAAGCCATTTTAATCAAAAAGCTACCACAAGCTTTTGGCCACCACAAGCCAAATACCATTACTTGGTACCATGCGAAAACACTATCACAAGTTAATAATTTGTAAGCTATCACAAGCCATTATAATTAAAAAAGCTACCACAAGCTTTAGACCCTAATAGGCCATTGACACAACCTAGTACTATTGACTAGGAGCAACTAGTAACTACTACTACTGCCACAGCAATTGTATTACTATTAAGGCTATTTTAGTAGAACTTGTAAAATATCCTGGAGGTGTTGTAATTTTAATTTGTATTTATTTAATAATTTTTTGACAAGTTTTTGAGTAACAAAATAGCCACTACAAACTATAATGTTTTTTTTTTTGTGTTTTCTACCACAAGGTTTACACATTATTTTACTAATAATTATATGCAACAACCAATAAAGTTATATAAAGCTAATAAAAATAAAATGACGTAGTCTATCGTATGTGGTTAACTTTAGATACAGCCAGTAACACATAAATGTAAAGAATACTATTTAAAATCAATGACCTTTTATCCTAATACACTATTTTATAATAGAAGTAAACATTCAAAAGTATTATAGCTTAACGGCAAAGTTAAACTTACCATCTATGAAATTGTCTCCAAACTCACTGATCAGACTTGCACTGGGCGACTGTACGTCAGATTCTTGCGTCGCTGTTGGTATTTCCCGGAATAGGATGGTGATAACACATTTTCACAAGTACTTTTATCACTGTTGTTTTGTGGTCTGGATTCTAATAGTTCTAGTCTTTTTTTTAATTCTATAAATTCTTTTTGAAATTCGCTTTTCTCACGCGGCGACCGAGAACGGGCTCTTTTGCGTTTTACCTCAGAATTAGAGCGAGACCGACGTCGTTTTTTATTTGTGTGTCTTGGGCGGGAGCGAGAGCGACTGTGATTGCGACGATGCTTGGGCATAATTTTTAAAAATTCCTGTGTACCGTCTCCTGCACGAAAAGAAAGACTGACGACGGGTACCAGGAAGTGGAGAGGCGACGAATTTTCTTTAAAACACGTGACCGTAAAGCACGAATGGAAGAAACTACCAGTTGATCTATTTACAAAACGAGGCCCGAAATATAATAAGAATATTTTTTATGATGTATACTAACCTTAATATACTTTTGGAAGTATAAACACAATGAACAAACATTAATACCTTACCTTATGTATAAGCTCATCACTAAAATGTTTCTGTTTTTTAAAAATATAATTTAATAAGAATAAACCTCTTTTAAGCCTTTTTTAACAAAATATAAATTAAATTTAAAATTTAAACATACTAAATTTGAAATATGGTAACAAGAACGCTATAAATACAAAAGAATATTACCCCTTTTAAAAAATATGCTATAGACTAGAGGGCTTTCAAAATAAACAATAATATTATACCTGATAACATAAAGGCATCATCCCTATATAACAAAATTTAAAAAGTTATAAGACAATTTAAAATAATATGACTCTTCTAAAAAAACAACACATTTTTTTTACTGTGTTTATACTTCTAAAAGTATATTAAGGTTAGTATACATTATGAAAATGTCCTTATTATTATTTTTAATTATTAATATAAATTAATATAAAATAATATTGTAGAAGTTGTTTATACGGGGTACGCTCAAAAACAAATATTAAAATTCAAATATTTAAAAAAAAAACTATGAGAGATAATGATAATATGTTTTATATATATATATATATATATATATATATATATATATATATATATATATATATATATATATATATATATATATATATATATATATATATATATATATATATATATATAACATAGGTTGCCTTAGATTATAATTATAATGTTTTTTTTTCTAACATAATTGTGAGCCGTTGACACACTGTCTGTACATCAAATAATATTTACAAACTATTATGACCTTCGGTGAGAAATAAAGATAACTATATTATATACAATCACAACATATTGCATTCTCTTATGTGACAGATAAGGGTATACACACATATACTACATACACTACGAACATACACACTCATACACATCGACACTAACATACGCCAATATAGTATAATATGTGACTAATACAGACATACATATCACTTTTCTACTTGCACGTTTTCTTTGAGATGCGTTAATACTGTTCACAATGATAACTTATCTATTAACTGTAGCTTTCCCTGGCACTTAATTTTTCATATAAACATGTTAGCGAGAAGTTGTAAATGTTTTAAATTATAATTGCCCATGTAACTTATGTAATTTCTTTATTTATTTTAGCCTTGAAAACGGAAATAAACGTTTCCGAAAGCTCGGCCTCGCTAAAAAGTTTAACTTTTAAAGCCTATATAGACCGAATCCCCAATAACTCTCTACTGTTGCATCAATTTTCGGTCAAGAAATTTATATATATATATATATATATGTATATATATATATATATATATACATATATATATATATATATATATATATATATATATATATATACACATAATACAATAATATATATATATATATATATATATATATATATTATTGTAGTGACAAGGACTACCAATTAGTAAACAAATATACTGGGTGTTCCATAAGAAAACATCAAGTTGGCATCATAACTTTTGAATGCAACCCTGTCTAAAAAAACGAATACTTCTAATTACAATCTGTTGATTCTTCGTAAAAAGTTCTATAAAAATTGTCCCTATGGTTTTCTGCCATTTCTTATATTAAAGTAAATATAGGGTAAAATGAACAACGACAATTTCTCAATTTTCCCTCGTATCTCTTAAATAAATAATTTTAATAATATTCTGACTACGCTATTCGAAGTTTCTCCAAAATCGAGCCCGTACCACCTACATAGGTTTTTTAATAACTCCAGTAATAACTGAAATAGCCCATAAAAACGCCCAATTTTGCCCACCCTGTACAAATGTATTGTTTTTTTTTATGATAAAGGTTAGAAATTGGGAGTAACTCACATTATGTAAAAATAACAAGAATAATAATTATGTATCATTGTTTTTAGCTATTTGTCCATATAAACCCTACAATTGTCCTCTGCCACAATGCACAATGTCTGGTAGTCATGATGTGATCATAAATCATTTACAAGATTTTCACCCAGACCATGTGGTAACCTCAGAAACCCAAGGTTATACAGAAACATTTAGACTGGAGCAACATTCTTTGTACAATCAAATTTTTGATAGAAAAGTATTGTTGGCATTTGATCACATTTTCAGGTAAGTTGTTTATTATAGACAGAAAACATATTTTATTGAATTTATATATAGAATGTTCACTAGGGTCTCTGTGGTGTATCTCTATAAAGGTAAAAAAAATGTAAAGATTTTTACCGGGCCACCCTGTAAAAATTTTCTTTTATAATGAAAAATTAAACCTAAAAAATTTAACCAAATCAAACTAGAGGAACGAACACGTGCCGCTAGCATGTTAAAATATTAGGTGTAGGTGGATGCACAAAATATTAAATTATTATTTTATTTTGCCTGGTTAAGGCGGGATATATCGATGTCACACTGTTTTGTTGCCTGTAATTAAAATATGTATTTCTAAATTAGTCACTTTTAAGAGCAACAATATACCTTACACACTTTCTGTACCTACTCATACTTATTTGTACTGGAGAAGTGGTGCAAATGCGTCTCTTTTGCAGCATTCAGTCGGTATGGAACAATTTTTGGAAGTTTATGAAACTGTGGTTGATTGTAATTAAAAAATAAGATTATTGGTTTATGTTGTGACACCACAGACTCAAATCTAGGGTATTTAAATGCAGTTTCAATACTGCAATAACAATTAGCAACAGATATTTTATATTTACCTTGTCGACGCCATATTTTAAAAATAGTTTTGCAAAATTCTTTTTATGTAAAAATGTCCTCTTTATCCCGTCCTGATGTTGTTTAATTTAAACGTTTTAAAGAATATAATATTAAATGGAAAAACTAATTTGAAAACTGATTTTATTAATTAAATAATTAAACAAATTTTGCAGCCTCGAAAGCCGAAAATTGTTAATAATATAATAACTTAGCAGTTACTACCAATACATCACTCTTGAGTTGATTACAATTTTTTTATTACTTTTCAAATTGTTTTTGAACCATCAAATGTGACATTTTATTGTCCTTGTGCATGTGTAGGGTTGCCATCCGTCCCGTTATATCGGGACTGTCACCGTTATTAGGCCTTATGTCCGAACGTCCCTATTTCATAGCGGAAAGTCCTAATTTACGATACGAATCGAGAAATTTAATTTTGTGTGAACTCTTTTGTCATTTATTACTTTTTAAAAATTGTCGACCATTAAGGTATACCCAATATTATTTTCATTTAAATATATTTTATATTCATATTATATATATTTGATATTCAAAATATGTAAATACCAATGCTAATTGGTAACCTTTTAACTCTAGAATATAAAGTCAATACCTTCAACTAATACAAAATGGCTGTACTGTAAAAATTACCTAAATACCTAATTTGGATGGCCATTTTTTTTTTTTCCCAGGGAGCCGTCTGCATGTCCGGTGGCACTGCAGCCTGAAGGCTTATTGTACCAAAATTGGATGGCCATATTTCTAAAACTAATAAAGTTAGATGAACTTAATGCTTTATTTTCTTAAAGCTCATTTTAATGGTATTATAACGTGCTTTATTAAAAATATATATAATTTTTCCTTCCCTGAATATTATCACCAGTATCACCATTTAAAAGATCTTTAAAAGAGCTTAAAAAACACCACCTTACGTACATCTAACTTTATTAGTTTTGGAAATTTAGCCATCCAAATCAGATATTTAGGTAATTTTAAAAGTACCGCCATTTTGTATTAGGTGAAGGTATTAACTTTATATTCTAGGGTTAAAGATCCTCGTCATGAGCTTTAACATTGTGCCACAAGACTCCCCTTTCTATTTAACTTTTTTTTCCAAGATGGCGCCCAGCCGCCATCTTGAAATTTGGCAGCATAAAATTTTAAGGGCTACCCACGAGATCACTTTCTAGCAATAATTTTTTTTATTTTTAATTGATACTGACGAAACTTGGTAGGGTTGTTAAACTAACAAAAAGTCATTTGTATGCATCTAGTGAGGACCTAAAGTCTAATAAAATTGGGAACAATAGTCTATAAGCAAAGTTTTCATTTTAGAACATATTAATACAACTTTAAATGTCAATGTGATAGGTGGGCGCCATATTGAGACAAAAATTTAATGGAAAAGGTTTCTTGTGGCACATTATTTGAAAGGTTCTGACAAGTACTTTATAACGCTAGAATTAAAGTCAGTACCTTCACCTACTACAAAATGGTGTCAGTCAGGAAAAGCTGTAGGGAAATTTTTTGAGCAAATGGTCTTCTTACTATGTATGGACTGTACTTACCCAAATGTCTTTTGTATTTATATATGACCAAATAAAAATCATCTATTTTTGGGTAATAACACTAATACAGTCTATAGTATTAGAACTTAGAATATCAACTACCCTATTCAATTAAGTATAACAGAAAAAGACCCATCATATATGTGTATAAATTGTTTAAGTAGAGAGTAGACTGGGAAATAACCTAATAGCACCCTCTGTTTTTTCTTACAGGTAGTCAAAGGTACAGGGTCGTTTCTTCTGGTTGAGATTATAGGGTATAGACTAAACGGTAAAAAGATACAAAAAACTAAGATACATGTCCCATTCTCTTTTTTAGTGTTTAGTTTAAGGGCGCAATCAGATCCACGCTACTTGATAGGTTAATTAGACACAGGGTGATTTTTCAAAATTCGTCGATTTCTGATTATGTATTATTACTATTTAGACATTTATGGAGATAGAAAGAAACTGCAAGTACAAAAGTTTTATAACTTTTTACGTAGAATCAACGGGCGTACCCTAAAATAAATATATATTTTTAATTTTTTAGGATAAAATAAAACCCAAACTTGCATTTTCTCTTGGGATTACAACAATATACAGTGACCGCCAGAAATGTTGAACCATATAGAAAACTTTTTTATTTTGAATTTCTCAAAATTTTTATTTTTGATTTCTCAAATTTTTTTAGTTTTGATAAAAATCTGTGAACTAAGAGAAAATATTTTTTGAAAATATTATTTGAAAAAGTTGGGTCAGGCCAATGACCTTTTATCCTTTACAGGAGACGAAGCATTACGCGTTATTTCAATGCTAAAAATCCGTTTGTTTTGTTGCAATGATTAAAATACAAAACATGAAAACACAAACGTGTGTGACAAAGAAAACAAATCAAAATAATTTGCCTTTGTTTACAAATACCTTTGTGTTGGCAACGCTGCAAACAATATGATGACGTATTATATTTTTATTGCCAGAGGCGTGCCATTCCGAAGTACTAAAAAAATAAATACAAATAAATATAACATTTAAAATACGCATTTTTAGATAAACTCGCAAAACCTTCCTAAATAAGATTTGGGTTTGCGTAATTTTACCTTTAATAACGAGGATATGGTAAATATAAATGTATTTGTAGAACAAAAACGATTGGTCAGAATAATTAAAGATTGAAGTATAAAGCTTGGGATCACCGATGAAAGTTTTTCATGAAATCTTTGTGTCGTGCGTCAAAAATTTTATGTTTCCCTGGAAAAACACTGATTATTTTTACAGGGGAAATTTTTAACTTATTACACAAAACGCTCATAAAAAACTTTCAACATATGGATCCCAAGCCAAAAGAAAAACTTGTCGTTTTTATTAAGAATGTGGGGTTATTGATTATATATAGACATTTATAAGTGTCTCATGTATTTTTGTATATACATTTTAGAGAACAGACAAAAAACTGCTTAATACTAATAATTTGGTAAAAGGAGGGGTTATTTTTTTAATAATATTATCCTATTAAAAGCCAATGATTTCTAAACTGTATTTCGCAAGTAAATATAGTTTATTCTTTAAAAGTTATAGGGTATTAAAAAACGAATATAATTAATAATTATAATTTTACTTACGAGGTACTGCGGTGTAGCCCTCGATATGTAACTTGGACAAAGTTTAGAAATCGGAAATCTATACTAATAAGATGTAAAGTTTGTACCTTTTTTTGTATTTGTTTGTCTGTTGTCGCTAATCTTCGGAAATACTGAACCGATCATACAAATTCTTTCACAATCAGAAATCTACACTATTCAGGAGTGTTATAGGCTATATTTTATTATGAATTAAACAAAAAGTTCAGATATTAACGCCCAACGAAGTGGGCACGGGTCGGCTATCTTGGAAATGTTGTAATAATAAAAACTGGAAAGTAGAGTACTAATGTTTTAAATTGGATAGTCGAAATATTAAAAGAAAAGTTTTTCTACGGGAAATACGATTGGCGACAATACATTACGCTAGTTAGCATACAAAATAATATGTATTTTATACTTTTTAGAAGACTGGATGTTTTACCAACCCTTACGTTCGGTTGCGCATTCGCCATTTTACACATACTTTACTGTTAAACGAACTGACTGGCCATGATGAATCCGATTGGCACTAACTAGTTCGTGAATATTTTTTAATTATTATTACTGGACACAAATTTTCTTTACTTTTATTACATTTATTAGGAAATTTCTTTGAAATTTGTTGTTTATACTCACCTAATTTTTCATTTTAGTTTTTGAGTAATATTTCTGATGAATTTTGTTTTTGACTAAATTTAAGCATATACCAAAAACCACATTATTTTGAGTAAAATAAAGTTAACAAACGAAAGATCTCTCTTTTAATATTTCTATAATTTCTTTGTTTAGTTGGTAGCTTCATTATTTAAATATTTTTTGTTTAATTTTAAAAGCTCAGGATTTGAGGTGGGAAAAGCATAATTTATTTAAATTTGAGAAAAAAAAATATACACAAAAACTAAAATAAATACGGTGGAACTAAATGTAAGTCAGTAACAACTTAAATAAGTAAGGAATAACACCGAAAATGAGAAAAGGAAAGGAATTAGAAAACATCTTTTATTGACAATTTTTTATATATTGCAGAAAGTAAAATACCTAAAACAATATGTTTAAAAAGAAATAAAAGTAAAATATTACAATGATTATTTATTAGTTAACTAAAGGGTGTATCAATAAGAACGTCAGAACTTTAAAATGACACAAAGTAAGTACAAGTAAAGTGTAAATAGTTTTTATTTTATTGAAAAAATAAGTTTTTGACATAAGGTTTTGAAAATAAAAATATTTATTTAAACTTTTTTAGTTAAATGAATTCTCAATAATATCAATCATATGAGAAATGAACACATTTTAACAATGTTTTCCCTTAAAAGTGTGAATGTGGATGAGAATTTTTTTTTTTTGCTTTTGAACTTTTTATTTGAGGTAAGAATGAAATACAACTTTTGCTTATTCTGAAAGTTTTTGTTTTGATTACGAAATAGAATGTGAAGTTGTGTCTTCAAAAATGTTTGTCACTTAGCAACGGCACCCATATGAAAACTTAAAACCCGCCGCTCTCCTGATTGCTACAGTATCATTTTAAAGTTCTGACGCTTTATTGATAAACCCTTTAGGGTGCGTTCCACTAGCGCTCACAACGCTCAAAATGCTCTTTTACTGTCGACTGAAGAATCATTTTGAGCGTTTAGAGCGCTTAGTAGAATGCACCCTTAGTTATAACAAATACTCAAAAATGTCAAAAAACATGTGGATACGTGTATAATTGACAGACAATCAGAAATTATTTTAAAATTGAATCATCCTT
Organism: Listronotus bonariensis; assembly: GCA_014170235.1. Taxonomy (NCBI): domain Eukaryota; kingdom Metazoa; phylum Arthropoda; class Insecta; order Coleoptera; family Curculionidae; genus Listronotus; species Listronotus bonariensis. The sequence continues at coordinate 15,389 of JACEGR010009164.1, forward strand.
TCAAAATACAGCTGTAAAAATGTATTTTTATATTGATATGCTATTCTTCTTAAATTTCGTTTTTACTGAAAGTGGCTATTAATTTTGTAAGTTTAAATACCTAAAAACTTCTAACCAAACAATTCTATGCAAAATATTAGGTTATAGCACAGCCCTCTAAAAAAACTAGAATAACTGCTGGTTTCATCAACAAATCGCTAGCTGGTCCAGAAATTGATGCCTGAAAAAAAAATCTTATTTAAAATATTATAGTGGTTTAATCTTATTAGCAAGAGCAAGTAGTTTTTAAATATTGACTAACAAAGGTGACCAAAAATTAGGTAAAAAAACTGCCTATTTTGAGATAATGCTGAAACTTGGGATGTGTAGGGATTGAAAAATTTAAAAAATATTGTAAAATGGTGTATACCGTTAATAAATAAAATAAATAAATGTAACTAAATCACGGCTTAGTGTTTAAGCATAGCAACGAAAGAAACTATGTTTTACGGATCCTATGATGAGTTTTATTAAGTTTGTTTTTGCATATACTTCTCAACTATTAATAATTCGGGCATTCTACTAATTGAAGTACACAAAAATAATAACTATCAGAGTTAATGATCAGAAAATTAATAGGCAATTTTTAAATTTAAATTTCTTTCTGGATTGTGAAAAAGAACATCTACATGCAAATCGTTGCAGTTTGTAATATAATATACATCCACTTAATGACTTTTTGTTTAGTATGACTTTTGGTCACATTAGAAAAAATAATATTGCACAGTACGTTTCCCAGGTTTTGAATGACAAAGAGAAATATTTTCCTGCCTTAGTTTTTGCCTAAGTATGTCCCCTTGGTCGTCAAATCAAATATTAAAATGCAGTATATATAATATAAATAAATATACCTGTATTTTTTTATTATTTTTAATGTTCCAATAAATTTATTTTTATATATATATTTTTTTTAATTTTGATACCTCTGACATGCATAAGGGTTAATTAAATAAATAAGTATTAAGGCATAATAATATTTTTCCCATTTATTTTTTTTATTTTTCATATTATTCTGGAAGGTAGCAACGTCGGGAAAACAAGAATTTTAGGTTGGCTGATTTTTTGATATGTTGTTCTCCCTCCTCTTTCGGGTAGATCCTCGGCTGTCTGGCTGGGGGTAGCGGCTGCGTTGGCGCCCAGCTGTGACCTTGACATTTAGAGCTGCCACAGATATGTCAAAAAATGCGGACCTTGGTCATATATTAACGTTCCAGGTTTGATCAAAACATACTAAATGGTTCAGAAGTTAGAAGGGGGCGACTGTATAATTAGCAATGATAAAAGTTTCAGGCAATAAAAAAAAATATGTTTGGTAAACCTATTTATAGACAAGAAGTTGAAAATTAGGTTTCTTAAAATGTTTTCAAAACCTTGGATTATGACCTGTATAGGTAGGATACGCAGTAATAAACGCAACCGGTACCGCCAGCCAGACAGACCAGGGTCTACCCGGAAGAGGAAGGAAAGCAACATATGAAAAAGTCAGCTGACTTAAAATTATTTCTTGAATACTCTGCTACCTCCTATACTATATTATTATATTTTCGCAGTTGAAACACCCTGTGTCCAGTATACCATATGATATACCTAGCAATTTTTATTATGACGTTTAAAATTGTAAATAAGCAAAAATTTGTATAAAAGTAGGCCATCTGTGGATATACTGTATATTGGGTATATGTATTTCGATCGTCATAAAAGTTTGGATACTTACTGGATTCTGATGTCTCAGATATAAGCCATTTCTTCTTTAAATACGGTAATAAACTCCCTAAAGAAGTTATTCAAAGTCCTAATCTTCGCACAGTAGTTTGTAAATTAAGGATTTGTCTTCTCTCTCTTACAATTTTAAATAGGGCCAAATTTTTCTCTGCTTTTCAGCTGTTAAAAAGTCACTGCTTTTCATGTCACCAATATAGCCTCTGTAATATATAAAATAAACTTAATATGGGTAGAATGTAGGCAAGGGACTATGGTTACTCTCACAAGTCCCTCACAATACATTATTACTTAGGCTTTAAGACTTTGGGAACAACCCCCAAATTAACACATATACAGGGTGTCCCAGCTCTATTTATACATGAAATAACTTCGCCCCTGTACAAGATACAAAAAAAAAACTTAAGTTAATGTTTATGTTTATTTGGAAACACACTTTTCATTGACAGTACCAGTTAATATACAAGGTGTCCTAAAAACAGACATTTGAATGTCAAGTAGGTTTTTCTTTAATGGAACACCCTGTATATTTTAATTAATTTTGAATCTATTAAATTCTACATCAAAAACGTGTAACACACTATATGTCATTTATTGCTGGTTTTTGAGATATCAACAGTATTCTTTTTTTTATCCAGTTGCCAGTTAAGGTTGTTTTCAAATATGTTGCCCACCAGGTTAAATGTATCCTTATTCTGCAAAACCTGGCCACTCATAAGCAAAGGGTGAGTGAATTTTTTCGCGACCAGGAACATGATTGTGTTTTTGATGCATTAAATTGAACGAGATTTTTGGCACCTCAATCCAATATCAAATTGAGGTCCTGTGAAAGAGATATCTGCATCACCTTGCCTTTGCTTTTCAAGTCGAGTTTTGAGATTGGTTTAAGAACCTGAAAACTGGAGTGAAGGGTACTATCGTCTACTTTTACCAAGTGTACCTTTTTAATGTAAAATATGTTAAAGAAAGAATAGGAATTTTAATCTAAAAGTTATGTACAGGGTTACTTAAAAAAAGAAATTTTGTTTTCAATTTGTGTAAGATACCGCAGGTGGCGCCCACTAGAGTTTACAACAAATTTAACAGCAGATACTAATTTTTTATCTCTTAAAACCACCCTTTGCCAAATATTGTGACACAATGTACCTACTAATCCCAAATAAATTTTTGTCACCCTGTATCTCTAAAACTATCCACTTTTGAGCTAAGGTAAGTTGGGTTAAATTGTCATATTTTAGCCTCTGAAGTTTGTGGTATCAATTTTTGCACCACAGAGACACCCTGTATTTTCTTCTGTAAAAGCTTCAAAACATTTTAAACTAAGTTTTTTCATATAAATATAAATAGTATTATACAAGAAAAATAAAGTTTAGGTGCAATAAATAAAACATAGTGTAAAAGACATACCTATTCTTGGTTTGGCCTTTTTAATCTTGTATGTCTGTTGCATTGTCTAACCAAATTTTTTATCATGTTGTGCCCTTTCATATCAGTAGAACTCATTAATCTTGGTTTCTTTCTTACACATGCTAAAAACAATTAAATAATTTCGGACACTTTCAAGAAAACTTTTATATTTTATTGCAAATAATGAAGAGATTAAAAAATAAATAACTAATATTTAGTAAAAATTTTTAAAATAAACAAGAAAGCTGGCAAAAATTTTTTAGATAGTCATTTATTAAACAAAAAACTTTAGCTTTTTTATGAATATCGAATATAGAAACAACACAAAACAAATAATAAAATATTTTTTTACCTACAATAGGCTTTATACATTTCCCATTTTTTTCCATTCCTCCTTTATTATGGCGCTCTAGCCAGTAGGAAGGAGAGAGAAGAAAAGCCTAAATTTTTCTTGGGTTTACGAGCATCTTTTTCTCCAATAGGCCCATATTTCATCTGCTGAAAAAAGATTTATTAACGACTTTCTTTAAATTAAAACAATATGAGAACATCCACAGATTGTATTTATAAATAATCTTGGGACACACTGTATATTAGATAAACAACAACTTCTCCGTGGTCTCATAGGATGCATCAGTAATGAAGCATTAAAGTCTGCATACTATGCACTTTTTCATACCATTATGTTGTATGGTATTTTTGTGTGGGGAAGTGCAGCGAATGCAGACAGGGTTCGGGGTGATTGCAAGCAGGCTTTCATTAACCTTAGTGACCTCACCTTTCCTTCGATATACGTTTTGGCCTGTGTCATGTATATTAAAAAAATGAACACCTGTACCTTCAGTACAGGGATTTACATGGCTATGACACGAGACACCGGGATGACCTTGTGGCTACATACTGCAGGCTCCGAAGATGTCAGAATAGACCAGAATATATAGCAGCCAAACTGTTCAACAGACTGCCTTTAGGTATGAGAGAGTTGCCAGTGAAAAGTATGAAAGCGAGAGTAAAAGGATTTTCTGTAAGAATGCATTTTATAGTAAGAATGAATTTTTAAATTATAACTTTTTAAATTTTAATTTTTAGCATTTATTTAAATATTTAAAGCACTAGTATATTTTAACATATTTTAATATTTTAACTTGTTTGAAGATTAAAATTATTTCATTTTTATTTTGGCTTGTGCACATACATTTGTATTTTGGCATAAATAAAGTATTTAAATTTAAACAATTAGTTACCTGTAACATGATGATGGCTGTATGGCAAAAAGTGGATTTCCATTTGGTTTAAGATTTCCGATGCTGCCTGTCTTAGTAATGATATTACTGGTCAAAACAATCGGAACAGATATATTTATATTTGGAGAAATTCTTATTTTATTTCCAAGAAAAGAAAACCAAATATTTTTTCTTTCTCTATCATTCAAAAACCTTAAAGAATAAAAAAAAATCTTAGTAATAAATAACTCAAGTAATAAGTAAAAAATATAAAGTGGTTTATTTTTTTACATTAACAAACATACCGGTTCAGCTTAACAACATAACACATCGGCAATGTAAGGAAAAGGGACAGTCTAACTAAATACCGGCATGTTAACATAGGTGACTAACGGTGCTTGTTTGTTTTTACATTACTGGCCAATATATCATAACCTTTTGCTCATGCAGTATATGCTGTCTTTTTGTTCAGTATACCTTGCCCTAATACAGTAACAAACTGCTTAGTGCTCTTTTTTTAAAATGCTTTATTAACCCCACCTATATATACTGTAGGGTGGCACTTCAGTTTTCATGCAACACAGAGACATATAAATTTTACTTAAAAAAAAGTACCAAACATTTTAAATTTCCTTGGTCCCTTTTGCCTTGTTTTTTTATATATAAAGATTAGATACTCGTAGCCAAGAAAATATGCACTGTATCAAAAAGTTACCGGTTAAAACATAATTATTTACTAGTTCTTTATTAAGAAGGGAGACAACCATCTGACATTTATTTAGCTAAATACAGTTTATTATTTTAAAAATTGTATAAAGTAGGCATTACCAAAGTTCAAAAATTTTTAAAATAAAAAATTAACAGTGTTAAAGATGATTTTGTTCTGTTTTAAAGAATGAGATGAGTACAATGTCATAAAGTTTCCTTACATAAAATTAATTTTCACCAATATCATAATTAGCCATTTGCAAATAAGTTGTACATACAGTATAAGCAATAGTTAAAGGTATATCGGCCAGTAAAGCAACAAAGAATATGCGATAAGTCATCCAATCTGAAATGTTTACATATCGGTATTCACGTTAAACTATCTCTGTCTTTGCATCGCCTATGTGTTATTTTATTTAGCTGATTCTGTACAAAATAATTTAAAATATTTGTTTATGTAATAAAGCAGTAAACAACGACCGACATATTTCTATAGCCACGCCAATGAACTGCAAAACAAAAACATGCATACTTACCATGTGAAATGACACTTTCGTGTTTAAAAGTCTATTTTTTGCATACTTGGCATTTAGGAACCATATTGCCCAATTATTTATACAAGAAACACTAAAAAACACAGAATAAAACCATAAATCCGTCCACAAATCCGTCCAAAACAGTCCATCAACCCCATGGCAACGCCGTAAAGAATCACGTCATAATGATCTCGGCAAAAGACTTGTTCCCGCCTGATCGCCTCACAGTGTTGCCAAGTGAGTTCAGATGAAAACCTCCCGGGTAGTTCTAAAAACCCTTTTTCGGAGTATTTTGAAAAGAGCAAAAAAAGGGTCTTCACTTACAAAACCTCCTAGAATACAGAAATTAATTTCACGAATAAAGAAACTAAATAGCAAATAAAGGGTATTCACCTACATAACCTACTAAGATTTTTATTTTGGCGAGGGTTCTGACTTCTATTAGGTATCTACCTAGTTGATGAATTAGCAAAACTTTTTATATTAGTTTTGAATAAAACTATTGCATTCATTTCCTTATTTATTTGCTGTCTTAAAAGCATCTAATTATTGAAAGAAGCATCACCGCTGGGCCGGGCAAAAGGGTGAGAGAGAGAGAGAAAGAAAATAAGATAATAAAAGCCAAAATCCTTAAAATTACACAATTACTAAATCTCAAGTATAGGAAATATCGAGACGGAGTACTCTGCCGCTGGGTAAACGGAGTGTCAAAATTGTCAAATTAAACCAATAAAATGACTTCTTTTGACAGTTTTGACACTTCGCTAACCCAGCAGCTAAGCAACTGAGTACCCCTGAATGCGCCCATTGCCTATCAAAAAATTTTCTTCCCTTTTCTCGACGTTAAAAATGGAACTAAAGGAAATTTATACACACATTTTTAGAAATTGCATAAATAATGCAGAATAAACACATCATATTGCTTAATATTAAGGACGTATATGACGTTCAGACTACACTAGTTTCTAAAAATTAAAAACCCCTTTTTCCCTTTCATCCAAAATCCCCGAAAAAGGGGATAAACCCCGGTCTCTGGCAACATTGCGGCCTCTCTGAGGACGGCGGGTCGCGACCGACACGACGGGCCAGAGTGGAGCAACGGTAAAGCCAAGAATATCCATTGCAACGTTGTCGAGTTATTTAGTTAATTTTCCGTGATGCAGAACAAAAGAAAAATCATGTAAATAATTAAATATAATACTGATTTATTTAAAAAATTATCACAACTTTAAAATACTGATATCAAAATCACCATAAAATTCGGACGATTTTCTCGAGATTACTAGTATAAATATTATTAACAAATAAATACAAGGCATAACAAAAGTAAAGCCGTTAAAAGTGGCACTAGCGCCTTCACTATTGCGTCATAACAGTTGCCATGGTAGCTTATAGTCCAGGCAAATAAGAGAAATTTTTAATGTCTGATCGTGATCAAATGTAAACAAGTTTCGTCTCTACTACACGTCAATGGGTCAGGCAGCAGAGCCTTCTATGAAAAAATTGGAAGAAAAACTTACTCTTCCCACTTACTCTATAGAGATTAGATCGAACTAAATTAACTGCCGTAAATTATCCGTTTTACTCTTAATTTTTTAAAAAATGTCAAAGCTTTGTTATTCATAAAGCATTTAAGTACATTTAGGTCAATTTAAAAAAAACATCAATTATTGCTTTTTGTGGTTTAATATGGCCAAAACTTAAAAGCCCCTTTATTTTAATGTTCTACATCATTTTTGCCTTATAACAAACATCTTAATTTTAATAATTCTAAATTTATTTTGATGATTTTGAATTACAATGTTCAAAAACTAAACTTTATGGGGATTATGGATTATGGATTATTGGAGTTAAGGTAATAAGAAAAAGTTTATAAAATTAAAAAATATATTTTAGGATTTATCTAAATAGGTATGAACATATGATTATAAATATAAGGCAAAAACGATGTGGCAAATTAATCTATAATGAGGGTTTTAAGATTTGAACTTATTGAACCACAAAATAGCAAAAATTTACGTTTGTTTTTTGATTTGATCTAAATGTACTTAAATGCTTTATAAATAACAAAGCTTTGACATTTTTTAAAATTTAAAGACAATATGGATAATTTACGACAGTTAGCTAGTTCTATCTAATCTCTATACGGGGTAAGTTGAAAAAGTAAGTTTTTCTTTTATTTTTTAATAAGAGGCTCTGCTTTTATAATATGACATATCTTATAATTCTAAACAAGTTTCTCAAATATTATGTTTCTCTAAGTTCAAGAATAAAGGTAGTTTTCTCTTGTGTCATATTCGTTAATTAGCACCTACCTTGTATACACTATGATTTATTTAAATTTTGATCAGTGTTTTGTGAGTTTCGCTGTATGCAGAGATTTATATCAAGAATATTTTTTTTTTGAGAAATCAAAAATAAAAAAGTTTTGCAAGTGGTTCAACATTTCTCTGGCGGTCACTGTATAACACTTAATATTTTGCATTGTTAAAAGGCAAAACTAGCAAAAAATTAAGAAACAATGTTGGCAGTCAAGTGAATCAATATTTTTTTTAAGGGTATTAACATTTATTAACCAAAACAATAACAACCAGAGAAAATAGATTCATTTATAATGGCCAATAAACAATTATCTCAAGTACTTAATAATTATTTTGCGCTTGTGTTTTATCACAAATGTGTTTAAATGCTTTCCATTCTGTTCGGTACATGGTCAGACTCGGCATGTAATCAAACTAATGGCGATATAGATTTAAATATTCGGAACACTTTTAATAAAATTAAAATAATTTGCTTTAAGTTTTTTAAAATTAGATAGGAAGAATACCAAATATTTACATCTACATATATTGCCACTACTTTGAATACAAGCTGACTCCAAAACTGCATTGAACAGAATGGAAAGCGTTTGAGCATATTTTGTCATTAAAAACCAGCGCAAAAATTACTAAGTACCTGAAATAATTGTTTAGTTACTATTATACATGAATCTATTTTCTGTCTTTGATGTTGTTTTGGTTAATACATGTTTTAGATTAGATTAGATTAGAATAGGCCCGGGATAACTCATGCACTAAAACCGCTCGGCTTATTGTGCGCCCTGTCTTTTTACGTCTGGGTGATGTCAGCCAGATGGGACCTACAGCTTAACGTGGGTTCCGAACCACGGTCCTATGAGCGACAACTTGGACCTCGTCCCCACCCTGGGGGCACTACTGAACCTACCAACTGAGTGGGGTCCGCATGTCTACGGTTGCGCAGGACACGGCAAAGTGTGTTTCGGCGCCCTGGTCCTTTGGTGGCCTTTAGCGTCGATACATTTTGCACTTAATCTATCTGGTGTTGAGCTAACCACTAAATTTCCGACCAACTTATAAATAAGTATTTGGCCTCAGCTGGATTCGAACCCACCTCACGTCCGTTGTGCGCTCAACGACTTAACGCCTTACACGCTAAGCCATCACCGGACTTTAATTAGTTTTAGTATTCCTGTTAAATTGGGTTTTTTATATAAATACGGTAGTCGATTCTACGTAAAAAGTTATAAAACTTTTGTACTTGAAGGTTCTTTCTATCTTTATGAATATCTAAAGAGTAATAAAAAACGACGAACTTTTACAATAACTCTGTCTCTTTTAAACCAATCAAGTTAGCGGGGATCTAATTGTGCCATTAAACTAATCGAAAAAGAGAACGGGACAAGTTTCTTGGATTTTTGTATCTTTTACCGATTAACCTATACCCTATAATCCCAACAAAAAAACTGTACAATTTATTTAAACCAAAACTAATTTCTAAAATGAATAGCAATTGTATTTTCTGCTTCTAAGATTTGCCAACCTGACGTTTGTGGGTTTGTGAAAGATAATTTGAAACCGTTTAATGTCAGCTTTTTATATTATAATTTAGTTTATAAAAACACCAAATGTGTTGTAGTGTAATGTTTATTTTGTTTTAGACTGACATGTAAAAGAGTAAGTGATTACTGTATGTGGGCTGCTGAAGCCATAGGCGTCCAAAGCGAATTAAAAATTTTGTATATGAAGTGAGCATAATTGACATAAGGCGTCCTGAAAAGAGATTAATAAGAACTGACTACTGTCTTAACGAAATGCCGGAGGAAGATCTGTTTAAAAAATGTATTATGTTTCCTAATAGTATTCTATCCTCATACTCAAGTAATGGAACTGTCTCCTATCATTTTAAAATTAAAAAGGGAATTTAGTTTTATGATATATATACTATGTGATGTTGATTTTAATTTAAAAATAAAGTCTTGCCTATTAATTAACTTAGTGTTAGGGAACGGCCTTACTGAAGATTGCGCGAGCGAAAGCGAGCAAGCGATTTTGCAGTGCAAGGCGGCATGTTAATTTTCTTCCTCCCGCTGAGTGTCCGTGTAGCCACTTGCATTTACGCACTAGATCGCTCGCTCGCGTGACTTTTAATTGGCCGTACACTTACCGTAAAATAGACTTGTAAACGTATTTCTTCGATATTGATTCTGTTTTTTTTAGAAATTTAATACAAACTCGTTAAAAACTAATATAATTTTATTTCTTTTTCCTTATTTATTTCGTGTACTAAATACCTTTACGATCATAAGGTCTTGAAAAAAGCATAGGGGATTATTGTATCAGTGAATCTTATAAGAGCCTACTGTAAAATTTGTTTTAATTTTAATTGGTGCTGATGCGCTTACCTAGGATTTTTTTATATAGAGTGAGACATGCAGCTAAACCAAATAAACAGTGTGTCTGAACTTGGTAGAGAATGTATTTTCTAATTGAAAATTATAAGAGATAAAAAGATTGTTGAATGGGAAAAGTTGTCGGCCATTCAACCTTTTTCAAATTTCAATAGGTATGATTTTTTTTAAATGGAATACCCTGAATATTATATCACCACCAAAAAAATCTTTTAAAATGCTCTAAAAAAATACTACATTTGATGTGTCTATCTCAATTAGTTTCGGAAATATGACCATCCACATCTGAAAAATAATTTTAAATTATTCTTAGAAGCGTAATAGAAATACATCTTCCCAACTTTCTTTATTTTTTCACGTATAAAATAAATAAAAACCCTGTTTTGTTGGGTAGATTCTGTAGAATCCAAATCTTTCATCAGAATGCTTTTATCTTTTAGGATTTAATGACGGCTGTATCTTGGTTGGTTTAAGTTATTTTGAAAAAAAAACTAAAAACATACATTTTTGAAAAAGTGCTGTAACTTTTTTATTTCAAATAATTTATGGAATCGGTAAAAACAATATTGGGACAACTTTTAAGAAGCAATACGATTTTGTTTTCCGATCCTAATTTCAACGTTTCGGTTTTGAGATACCATCAACTTTTGTTTTTCTTATGGCGGCCATTTTGTTTTAAGGTCAACGTAAGTTTATTTCCAACTTTCATAAACTTACCTAATATTTTTTTTATTTTTTGAAAAAGAAACTAAAACGGCTTCTAAATAAATAAAGCAACTAAAAATTTAAAATTAATGAATAGAAAAAAATAAAAAAACATGAAGTCGGGTAATAACATTTGGTACTAAATGTTAACAACTAAAGTAAACACATTATGCTTTTTATACTTTAGTACCAAATGTTATTACCCGACTTCATGTTTTGGATTTTTTTTTTTTTTTGAAAATTTTGATTTTTCTCTTTTTGGTTAATATTATTATTATTATTAAACCGGTGACCATGCACTAAAAACACTACTACATACCTAGTACCTTTTTCTATCACGTAAACCATTCGCAGACAACGGCAATGCTGCCTCTAATAGGTATAAACGGAAACACCTGAGACAAAAATAAAATACACGCAATTACACAACAAAATAAAATTTTAAAAGATAATTTAGCGAAATGACAATCCATGGCAAATAAGAAAATTTTGACGTTACATTACCTACCTTGATTGTTCAAACTAACCAGTTTTTTGAGTTCAGAATTTTATAACTCTTTAATGGTTTATCAAAACGGCTCGGCTAAATCAAATTCTTGTATAAAATTAAACGCTTTATAAAAAAGCTTTCAGGCGTTTCAAAGTTATTCAACTTTAAAAATATAATTTATAATATTTTCTCTTTTTTTCTATTTTTTCCAATTTTTTTTCAAATTTTTCAATTTTTTTTTTAAATTTGAGATTGCAGAAAATTTTCAACATTTTTTATATTGATAAACCTTATAGTTTCGTCAAAAAATTGGAAAAAGAATTATCAAAAAATTATAAGAGAGCTTTTTGTAGAGCGTTTAATTTTATATAAGAAAATGATTTGCTCTGGCCCTAGTGATAAACCATTAAAGAGTTATAAAATTCTAAACTCAAAAAACAAGCTTTCCCATGTTAATCATATGGGAAATAAAAATGTATCATGCGGCACCTCTTAACATTAATATTAAGGACTGTGACTTTTAATATAATAAAGAAAAAGAAAATAGTGATTTTTTTAATCAGTCTAGTGTACATACATTAAAAAAAAACATAGGTGTCGAACATATATATGCTCCTCCTTTTTTGAGGTTGGTTAAAGATGGATATTTACCTTAGGTGCATTGGCACTAACCAGAACCGAAAAGATAATATTAAAATATCAACAGAGAAATGTATTTCTCTTAAAAAGTTGTGTAGATGCCCTACCAACCAAATGAATTAAGAGTGGCACACACATTTCTTTTTACTTACATACAGATTTCTAATTTATATCTCTTTTCTTTACACAGAAAGATTAAGTTTAGGTAAAAGTCCAAAAGCAAATTATTTAAAATATGGACTTTATGATACACAATTATTAAAATATTGACTTGACTGAAAATGTATTTACATTATATAAAAAAAAACAAATTATTTTAATGGATAATGCTTATTTTTTTCTTAATTATAAGTTGAAAAATTTCCTATACTTTCAAAAATAAATAAAAAAATATTTTAGCAATAATCTAGAGGCAAAATCAGCTCAATGCCTGCCTGACTTTACATTCGCCATACTGTTTTGCTTCTTCTTATAATCAAACACTAATATAATAAAAAATGCCATTTATTAAAAAATATAACTATTGTGATTCTATAAATTGTGATTTTTAATTTGTTATTCTAGCTGGTACTTCAAAACAGATTGCATTTTTTCCTGTGGCAGGATCAGTGAGAGACCAGTGAACTACAGTCTTAACCTGAAATTAAAGAGATTTGGTTATTATTAAGGTAACTTAATACCTATTAAACAGTGTTTGTACGACAACGTAAAGGTAGCTTCCTATTCGGATATTAGACTAATTTCATATCCCTATGGTAAAATAGTAACTGGTTTTTAATTAAATAAAAATAACATCTAACCAGAACTAACGATTCTTACTAAATCAGATGTTTTGTAAATTGCCAGAGACGTGCATTTAAGTGAATTGTATTATCTTTTTTAAAAAACAAAGCAGGATACAAAAAGAAATCAAGTAACAACCCAAGCAGCAAGCTGACGTCATTTTTGGTCATAGGACGTCATCAGACTAAAATGATGACGCCATTTTAACGTCATTTAATTGACGTCGTTAAAGTTTTTGACGTCATTTTTTCGTCATACCAGCTCATAAAAATCTAATGACGTCATGTTTAGAAAACCCGCCAGAAAAATTTTGTGACTTTATATAATTTGTGTCAAAACCCAACCGAAATATCATATGACAGAAAAATAAGACTAATAATTTTACAAAATTGAAATAGGAAAAAAACTCTACCGATAGATGGCGTAATGGACAATAAACTACTACGTTTATTCAACATCTTCGCTTTTTATCGCCTACACCGTACCAGACCAAAATAGTTCGAGACCGGTCTGCGGTTGGTGATCTCAATTAGCTTTGAAAGATATACTTTCGGCTAGTGTTGAAAATCTGCATCTCCAGGTTAGACAGTGTCCCGAGAGATGCGACCTTGCTTTACTTGTTTGCAAGGAAATTGCAAGCAGTAAGGAGTTTTTTCCTGTTTCAATTTTCATAATATATCATATCATTTTAGCTTTTTTAAAAAAGTATATGCGTCAATTTTTGGTCATCTTAAAGACGTCATTAACGGGACGTCTTTTGTCTGTGACTAAAAGAGGTTAATTTAACGTCATTTTGTCGTCATCACGTCATAAGATTAGAA